>JAEDXX010000217.1:0-140123 GCA_021725515.1 Epicauta chinensis
CACTATGATAATCTTCCCAACCATACGTTGCACAAACGGCTACAGAAACTGGGCCAATGTTTGCCACAGCTGCTTCTAAACCATCTTCATCGCCGGATGTAATATTTTTATAACCAGTAATCTGAATAGCAGCCGATTTGTCATCACGACGACATTTACCATTCTGGGCTTCATATGGATAGTTTTCAGCACTAGCTAAACCACTCTTTTTGACATAGCCAAAAGCGGTGGGCTTGTTACATCCGCCACAACCGTCGCATTCTTTTGCACAGTCGACTAATTCTTGTGCACTTAATGGAACTAATTTGTTATTTACTATAGCATTTTGGCCTTCTAAAGATCCAATCTAAATAATAGAGAGAATCAAATAGAAAAATGAAAAAGCCAAAAAAGAACTGCTTACACTACTGAAAGCCCAACAGGATCCACAGTAGCCTTGATCCTGAACAGGTGTTACAGCATTTTTGTCTCTCCAATCAATAGATGGTGGTAGTGCAACATTTGATGGTCTTACAAATGTACCAACGGCAGCACTATGTTCTGGACGTGGGAATGTTCTTAAATAGTTTACAAATTCCTCATGGGTCCAATCGGTAAATTGATTAACACCCTTTTTGTAAGTACTCAATCCTTGTTCGTATAATTTGTTGTGTTCTTCAATTTTCTTCAATTTTTTGATAAAGACATCATAACGTTGCAATTCTTCTTCGATACTCACGTACGTCTTGCCATAGTCTAATTTAAATTGTTCCCACAGAGGATCTTCAATTTTAGTTGCTGTAGCTGATATAACAACAATCAAGCTACATAAAACAATGAAGACTTTCATTTTGTTTTGTTTTCAGAGCGATTCGATTTGAAGCAAATCAATGACTGTAGTTCTGATGTTAAAATTCCACTCTTTTATTGTATTTTTTTGTCATTCAAATATTTTATGTTTTTTTTTAATGGTTTTTCCCCTTATCAAGTTGTTGTAAATGTAAGTAAAAATGTAATAAAATTAAAGGAAGATCAGGAGAGTTTAGGGAATTCTGTGATGAGAACAATTAAAAGAAATCTGAGGGTAATTAATTAGATAATCATTGAATAAAATATCTACTATCGGTTTTATTTCGCGCTAGTTTTACTAGCAAAGAGCTCATCCAATAAAGAAAGTAAAGGCTATTTTTAGATAAAAATAAAACGAAAAGGAAATAAAATGAAACGTAAAACATGAGAAGTGATACAGTTTTATGTAATTTCCTGTTAAAACAACTAAACCTTTATATGATTCTTAAAGATAATTTTTAATTATCGCAAAGGTTTAGCTTAAAGCGCAATTTGAATTTTCTATCTGTCGCTTGTAGCTTATGACTGTACCAGAAAAATCGACTATTTTTGTTTTTCAAAAAGCACCCTGTAAATATTGTTCAGTATGTCGGAAAAATGAGCCTGTGAAAATATCAGCTCTTAATTTTAATATTAACAGGTGCCTCATCGAGATTTTCTATTTTCCATTTGATTAACATGGGAAAAAGATTCTCTTGCACTTTGGAATTGTAAATAAGATGATAAGTTTCAATGGATAGTAGGTCTTTTTTTTGTCTTAGGAGAAAGCAACATATTGATTCATTCCTTGTAAAACATTGTCGCTCAACAAAATCGATAAAAAATGCCTGAAGAATAAAGTTAAAATATTTTCCACCTCTTCGAAACTTCGAACCGTTATTTTGTTTTTGTTTCGGTTTTCGATTTCGGTATAATTAATTAATTAACAACGGTTTGATTCCGATTGACATCGATTTTAGGTTTTCGGTTTTATCACAGAGTTGTGAGCTTTTACGTTTTTGTTTTTGGTTTTTGGTTCATTCCAGAAGATATCGGTTTTTTTCGGTTTTATAGGGCGTTTCTTTGAAATTGAGTTAAAGCTTAAATTTCATAAATTTTATATTATATTCACCTCCTTGTCCACGTGTTTCTTTATAATAGAGCACTCAAATTAATAACACTTCAACAAACACGGCTGCACAGTTGACTGCAGCCAAATAAATTAATTTACAATTGATAATCAATAAATGAAACAATTTTCATAAGTATCGACAAACTATACATAATTTTACTTCAGTTAGTGTTCTATCACAAAATGGGTTGTTCATTATCAATACGTGATATTCATTCCATGAGAGTTGCATATAAATTCGGCAACTTATTGGGAATTATTCCATCGTACGATTTTTATAAAATGGAAATTACACATCCGATACGTGACAAAATCCTATCAATTATGATAATAACCAGTTATCTAATTGCATTTTTCTATCCAACACGTGGAATTCATATATTAAAAACACCAACAATTGGTGATACATTAACAGTGTTTACTGGATTTTCGGCTATATTATTCTTCATCAATTTAATTTTAATGTCGAATTTCATGGCGCACAATTCATGGACAACGATGACGAATAATTTACAACAAATCGATGAGTATCTGTGCAATAAGAACCGTAAAGAATCGAATATTTTCAAGAATTTCTATTTTCTATCATTACTGAGTTTCCTGCTCATGTTATTGTTTCACATTTATTACTTGATAACCGTTTTGGAAGTACCGTCAGTAGATTGGCTAGTGATTGTATTTGCTCTCGTTTATTGGAAACAAACAGTTTACATAGTAATTATTGGTTTGTTAATCATTTTCAAGATACGTTATCGCGACTTGAGATGCTTTCTTAAGAGTCATTTGAATGAAATTGAATTCGCACAGAAAATAAGAAAATTTGAAAGTGTCTTAAAGTTATTGAGCGATTCGATCGCGTGCTTCAATCAGATCTTTGGATGGTCGTTTATATTCCTATTTTGCAACATTATCTGTGCAGTTTTATTTCACCTGAATATGTTGTATGTGAAGAATAACGATATATCTATAAAAAGCGACTTAGCTTCCTGGGCGGCACTAATCATCAATATCGTAAGTTGATAATTCAGCGAATTACCGAAAACTAAAACGACATTTTAACAAATATTTTACAGACTGTACTAATTTTGATTGCTATTATTTGTGATTCTTTGAATGGAGAGAGACGAAAACTTGAACAACAATGCTATGAAATTCGATCTACGATTAGAAAACCGTACTATCGAAATGAGCTTTTAGGTTTGGCAACAACATGCAAGATGTATGCTTGTGAAATAAGCGCAGCAAATTTTTTCAATATAGAGAAGCATACACTACTTGGAATTCTGTCAACGATCGTGACGTATTTTATTGTATTGTTGCAACTGTCTAAATAACTGTAACGAGTTTTTCAATGTCCCTTTTGAAGTTTTCGTGTGTGTGTGGGGGGCAATGGGCTCTATTCCATTGGGCACTGTAGACGCAACCATGATGCAAGTTTTGTTGTTTGATTTTGAAGAGAAGTGGATCAGAGTCAATCTGGAGTCCCACGACTGCTCCAGTGCGACTCTGTATAAAAGCACTGGTTTTGCAAAATGTTTATTAACTAAACTTTATGCTACTCGCGTTTATCTCAAGAATAAGTTTACTTCATTTCAATATTCTTGCACGTTTTATAAGCGTGCGTATATTATTAAAAACATGATCTATTAATAAAATTACAAAAATAAAAACTTATTGTTTTTCATTATGATTTTCAGTCGTATCAAAGTTTATTTATTTAAGGCCCGATTGGCCTTATGATATATGATAGGAAAAAATTATACTTACAGATGTTCCAGCTAACAGTTTCACCGCAAATATCTCGTTTGTTTGTGAATTTAAATGGAAAAGTATCTAAAGAAATTAGACCACATCTATACTTGAATTTAACGATACGATTTACCTTCTAACTATTTTGGAAATGCCAAAAAGTCTTATAACATCTCGAATGTTACTCAATATTCATCTGCAATGAAAAAACTTGATGTAAAAATATATTTTTTTTGATTTTCATTTCCGTACGTTAGCACCGTGTTAAATGGTGGAGGCGCCGGGCGAATCGCATTAGCCTATTTTGTATTTGAGTAGCAAATGAGAAATTTTTAACGGAAACAAAATTTCATATCAAATTCATTTGCGTTATTGATTGCAGGTGATCGGTTCCCTAATATTGAGTGATTTTCGAGATCTTAAATGACGATTTGACATTTATAAAATAGTCAGAAAATAAATCATAGACACGGTTCCACTTTAATTTACCAACAATCAAGCTATTTGCGATGAAACTGTTAACTGGGGACACCCTGTATACCTTATCAGAAAATTGTTTTGTGGTTTTATTTAACAGGAAATTACATAAAACTGTATCACTTCTCATGTTTTATGTTTTATTTTATTTCCTTTTCATTTTATTTTTATCTAGAAATAGCCTTTACTTTACTTTATTAGATGAGGCCTTTGCTAGTAAAACTAGAGCGAAATAATATCGATAGTAGATGTTGGATTCAATAAATAGCTAACTAATTGGACTCGAGTTTCTTTTAATTGTTCTTATCACGGAATTACCTGCAATTTCCAGATCTTTCTTTAATTTTATTATATTCTGCGTAAATTTCCAACAATAAAAAAACAATAAAAAAATTCATAAAATATTTTAATGTTAAAAAATTACAAAAGAAATGTATAAAAAGGTGACATTTTAACGCTCGGATATCAATTGTTGATTTGCTTCAAATCAAAACAAAATGAAAGTCTTCATTGTTTTATGTAGCCTGATTGTTGTTATATCAGCTACACCAACTAAAATTGAAGATCCTCAGTGGGAACAATTCAAATTAGACTATGGCAAGACGTACGAGAGTATCGAAGAAGAATTGCAACGTTATGACGTCTTTATCAAAAAATTGAAGAAAATTGAAGAACACAACAAATTGTACGAACAAGGATTGAGTACTTACAAAAAGGGTGTTAATCAATTTACCGATTGGACCCATGAGGAATTTGTAAACTATTTAAGAACATTCCCACGTCCAGAACATAGTGCTGCCGTTGGTACATTTGTAAGACCATCAAATGTTGCACTACCACCATCTATTGATTGGAGAGACAAAAATGCCGTAACACCTGTTCAGGATCAAGGCTACTGTGGATCCTGTTGGGCTTTCAGTACTGTAAGCAGTTCTTTTTTAATTTTTTTATTTTTCTATTGGATTCTGTCTATTATTTAGGTTGGAGCTTTAGAAGGCCAAAATGCTATAGTAAATCACCAACTGATTCCATTAAGTGCACAAGAATTAGTGGACTGTGCAAAAGATTGCTACGGTTGTGACGGATGTTACATGTCTTTAGCTTTTGACTATGTCAAAAAGAGTGGTTTGACCAATGCTAAAGACTATCCATATATAGCCGTACATGGAAAATGTAGTCGTGATGACAAACCTGCTGCTGTTCAGATTACTGGTTATAAAAATATTACATCCGGCGATGAAGATGGTTTAGAAGCAGCTGTTGCAAGCATTGGCCCAGTTTCTGTAGCCGTTTGTGCAACGGATGGTTGGGACGATTATCATAGTGGAATATTCACGGGGAATTGTACAAATGATTTCTTCTCATTGAATCATGGTGTAGTAGCTGTTGGTTATGGTACTGAGAATTCACAGGATTATTGGATTGTTAAGAATTCATGGGGTTCACATTGGGGTGAAAAGGGTTATATTAGATTGCCTCGCCATGAAAATAAATGCGGAATTGCTCTTGACGCCAGCTACCCATTAATGAAATAAAGTGATTATTGATTTATTTTTAAAACAAATATGAAATAAATGAATACACTGAGAACAATCGATAAAATGTGGTGTCTTGATGTACCCCAGTTTACTTAAAACATTGAACAGTTGCCTATCTGAAATCCAAACTATACCTTTAGTTCCTTGAAAGTTCCTTAATGCTGTCAAAAACTATTTTTAAGTCGTGTTTTGTCCCTGTTCTGGCGAAAAACTATCATCACGTAATTTCTAAGTCAAGTCGTCCCCAACTTTTTTTTCGGTGAATGTGAAATGCAATTATACAGCTTGAAGATATGTTTCTGACCGCCCAGTTCTGTAGTAGTGCTAAATACATCGACGCCTCGCGTAAAATTAGAAAAAATTCTATTCTTTATTAACAAATAGTTCAGTCCAATCTTCCTGGTGTCACTTGAACCGTAAGGAATGCAACCAGGGTCGATCCAAGCTATCGGATCATATCCAGTGGCGGTACAGGGGTGGATGTGTGGGCATCTGGTCCAGGCACCGTTTCCAGTAGATGGCAAAGAAACCGCATGAAACTCTTGTTTATGACGGACGCATTTTCGCCTCGGATCGCTTTGATCATAGCAGCTTGCTTTATTTCTTCATAATGTCAGTTACACGTTTCCGTGCATAAAACGAGGCACGTGCAATATGTAAACTGTTATTTTCCAAGTCCAATAACAGGCGAAAGGCTAACCACTTTCCTCCCATAAAAATTATTTGTAATGTAGCAACAAACTGATGATTGTCCCATAAAAGATTTTAAAAAACAATTTTTGACAAAAATAAATTTAAAAAAAAAAAGAACTATAAAATTATGAAGACATTTTTGTTGATTTGTTCTACGAGTCTTTTCTTATAAATTTATGTAAATATATGCATAAAATTAAAATTAATTGAAAAACCAGAGAATTAAAGTAAACTGAGACACTTATATCTAACATAAATTGGATATTTGTTAGACTGATTTTTGAGATAAAAATAGGAATTTCAATTACATTTAAAAATTAACTAAAGTTTAATGCGAACAGGGTAATTTCTAGGTGTACACGGATAATAGACGATAACGGAAAATCGAGTGCCTAATGGATAATCGATGTACTACCGTAGATATGAATAACGTTCATTTCTAACGGTGTAACCCAGAAATGAAAAATTACTACGCCAATGGTGGATTTCGAGCGTTGTAAATCTCGCCAAATGACCTTCAATCCGCCTCTCATATATAAGCTACAGATAGAAAATTCAAAATGTGCTTTAAGCTAAGCCTTTGCGATAATTAAAAATTACCTTTAAGAATCATATAAAGGTTTAGTTGTTTTAACAGGAAATTACATAAAACTGTATCTATATTCTAATGTTTTACGTTTCATTTTATTTCCTTTTCGTTTTATTTTTATCTAAAAATAGCCTTTACTTTACTTTTTTGGATGAGGTCTTTGCTAGTAAAACTAGAGCGAAATAATATCGATAGTAGATATTTTATCCAATGATTATCTAATTAATTACCCTCAGATTTCTTTTAATTGTTCTCATCACAGAATTTCCTAAACTCTCCTGATCTTCCTTTAATGTTATTACATTTTTACTTACATTTACAACAATTTGATAAGGGGAAAAACCATTAAAAAAAACATAAAATATTTGAATGACAAAAAATACTATAAAAGAGTGGAATTTTAACATCCGAACTACAATCATTGATTTGCTTCAAATCGAATCGCTCTGAAAACAAAACAAAATGAAAGTCTTCATTATTTTATGTAGCTTGATTGTTGTTATATCAGCTACAGCAACTAAAATTGAAGATCCTCTGTGGGAACAATTCAAATTAGACTATGACAAGACGTACGTGAGTATCGAAGAAGAATTGCAACGTTATGACGTCTTTATCAAAAAATTGAAGAAAATTGAAGAACACAACAAATTGTACGAACAGGGATTGAGTACTTACAAAAAGGGTGTTAATAAATTTACCGATTGGACCCATGAGGAATTTGTAAACTATTTAAGAACATTCCCACGTCCGGAACATAGTGCTGCCGTTGGTACATTTGTAAGACCATTAAATGCTGCACTGCCACCATCTATTGATTGGAGAGACAAAAATGCTGTAACACCTGTTCAGGATCAAGGCTACTGTGGATCCTGTTGGGCTTTCAGTACTGTAAGCAATTCTTTTTTGGCTTTTTCATTTTTCTATTTGATTCTCTCTATTATTTAGATTGGAGCTTTAGAAGGCCAAAATGCTATAGTAAATAACAAATTAGTTCCACTAAGTGCACAAGAATTAGTCGACTGTGCAAAAGAATGCGACGGTTGTTTCGGAGGTTTGATGACTTTAGCTTTTGACTATGTCAAAAAGAGTGGTTTAATCAGTGCTAAACACTATCCATATGAAGCCCAGAATGGTAAATGTCGTCGTGATGGCAAACCGGCTGCTGTTCAGATTACTGGTTATCAAAATATTACATCCGGCGATGAAGATGGTTTAGAAGCAGCTGTTGCAAATATTGGCCCAGTTTCTGTAGCCGTTTGTGCATCGAATGGTTGGGACGATTATCATAGTGGAATATTCACGGGGAATTGTACAAATGATGTACACTCATTGAATCATGGTGTATTAGTTGTTGGTTATGGTAGTGAGAATTCACAGGATTATTGGATTGTTAAGAATTCATGGGGTTCAAGTTGGGGTGAAAACGGTTATATTAGATTGCCACGTCATCAAAATAAATGTGGCATTGCTACTGAGGCCAGCTACCCATTAATGAAATAAAGTGATTATTGATTTATTTTCAAAACAATCGATAAAATGTGGTGTCTTGATGTACCCCAGTTTACTTAAAACATTGAACAGTTGCCTATCTGAAATCCAAACTATACCTTTAGTTCCTTGAAAGTTCCTTAATGCTGTCAAAAACTATTTTTAAGTCGTGTTTTGTTCCTGTTCTGGCGAAAAACTATCATCACGTACTTTCTAAGTCGAGTCCTCTCCAACTTTTTATCGCTGAAGGTAAAATGTAATTATACAGCTTGCAGATATGCCTCTGCCCGCCCATGACAGTATAAGACTTGAAGGCCCTCCAGAAATCCCCATACGCAAAGTTCCTCCTATCTTGCAGCACATGTAACGCAGTTCTGTAGTGGTGCTAAATACATCGACGCCTCGCCTAGAATTAGAAAAAATTGTATTCTTTTGTAACCCGCAACGGTTCAGTCCAATCTTCTTGGTGTCACTTGAATCGTAAAGGATGCAGCCAGGGCCGGTCCAAGCTTTTCTAACACTGCAGGCAAACTATAAAGTAGATGGACGATAATGTTACATTTAAACTTTTGCAGCAGAGCAACGGTTTGACGTGGGGGACTTTGCCGTGATGAATGCTTAAACCCTTCCTCTGCCTTCTTTCTTCTCGCTTCTGAATTGCTTGAACTTATTCAATGATTCAATGCCAAAGACGAGGTGTAAAATGAGATCCGCCACTTCTTCATGGATTTGGCGGCGGCGAGTTGGTAGGATATAGACTTACAAAAACTATTTGAGGATCTTCAAAAATCGATCGGAATGGCTATTGTACAGTAAAATAGATAAAAGAACAACTCTAAAATATAATAGAAAGAAATCGTCTACAAAAAATGTTCTATAAATTTTTTCCACAAAGTTGATGGTTCCGTCAAATAACTGGAAAAATGTAAAAATTTACCATTAATCCAAATTTAACCTTGAATAACTTTTGAATGAATAAATATATCAAAAAATCATAAGAGACCTTTTTTGTAGAACATTAAATTTTCTATAAGAATATATGTTAGCCATTCCGAAATATCGTTCCCAACATGAGCTATAAAATTCCAAATTGCAAGAGAATCTTTTTCCCATGTTAATCAAATGGAAAATCGCGATGAGGCACCTATTAATATTAAAATTAAGAGCTAATATTTTCACAGGTTCATTTCTCCGACATACTGAACATTATTTGCAGGGTGTTTTTGAATAAAAAAATAGTCGATTTTTCTGATAGGTACAGTCATAAGCTACAAGCTACTGATAGAAAATTCAAATTGTGCTTTAAGCTAAGCCTTTGCGATAATTAAAAATTATCTTTAAGAATCATATAAAGGTTTAGTTGTTTTAACAGGAAATTACATAAAACTGTATCACTTCTCATGTTTTATATTTCATTTTATTTCCTTTTCGTTTTATTTTTATCTAGAAATAGCCTTATTGGATGAGGTCTTTGCTAGTAAAACTAGCGCGAAATAAAACCGATAGTAGATATTTTATTCAATGATTATCTAATTAATTACCCTCAGATTTCTTTTAATTGTTCTCATCACAGAATTCCCTAAACTCTCCTGATCTTCCTTTAATTTTATTACATTTTTACTTACATTTACAACAACTTGATAAGGGGAAAAACCATTAAAAAAAACATAAAATATTTGAATGACAAAAAAATACAATAAAAGAGTGGAATTTTAACATCAGAACTACAGTCATTGATTTGCTTCAAATCGAATCGCTCTGAAAACAAAACAAAATGAAAGTCTTCATTGCTTTATGTAGCCTGATTGTTGTTATATCAGCTTCAGCAACTGAAATTGAAGATCCTCTGTGGGAACAATTTAAATTAGACTATGACAAGACGTACGAGAGTATCGAAGAAGAATTGCAACGTTATGATGTCTTTATCAAAAAATTGAAGAAAATTGATGAACACAACAAATTATACGAACAAGGATTGAGTACTTACAAAAAGGGTGTTAATAAATTTACCGATTGGACCCATGAGGAATTTGAAAACTATTTAAGAACATTCCCACGTCCGGAACATAGTGCTGCCGTTGGTACATTTGTAAGACCATCAAATGTTGCACTACCACCATCTATTGATTGGAGAGACAAAAATGCTGTAACACCTGTTCAGGATCAAGGCAAGTGTGGATCCTGTTGGGCTTTCAGTAGTGTAAGCAGTTCTTTTTTAATTTTTTTATTTTTCTATTGGATTCTGTCTATTATTTAGATTGGAGCTTTAGAAGGCCAAAATGCTATAGTAAATAACCAATTAGTTCCACTAAGTGCACAAGAATTAGTCGACTGTGCAAAAGATTGCTTCGGTTGTGACGGAGGTTTGATGACTTTAGCTTTTGACTATGTCAAAAAGAGTGGTTTAACCAGTGCTGAAAACTATCCATATATAGCCGTACGTGGTAAATGTCGTCGTGATGGCAAACCGGCTGCTATTCAGATTACTGGTCATCAAAATATTGAATCCGGAGATGAAGATGGTTTAGAAGCAGCTATTGCAAACATTGGCCCAGTTTCTGCAGGCGTTAATGCAACGAATGGCTGGCAAGATTATCATAGTGGAATATTATCGGTGAATTGTACAAATGAGATCTACACATTGAATCATGGTGTATTAGTTGTTGGTTATGGTACTGAGAATTCACAGGATTATTGGATTGTTAAGAATTCATGGGGTTCAGATTGGGGTGAAAACGGTTATATTAGATTACCACGCCATGAAAATAAATGCGGAATTGCTACTTTCGCCAGCTACCCATTAATGAAATAAAGTGATTATTGATTTATTTTAAAAACAAATATGAAATAAATGAATACACTGAGAACAATCGATAAAATGTGGTGTCTTGATGTCCCCCAGTTTACTTAACCACATTGCACAGCCGCCTATCTGAAATCCAAACTATACCTTTAGTTCCTTGAAAGTTCCTTAATGCTGTCAAAAACTATTTTTAAGTCGTGTTTAGTTTCTGTTCTACCGAAATATTATCATCACGTAACTTCTAAGTCGACTCCTCCCCAACTTTTTTTTCGGTGAATGTGAAATGCAATTACACAGCTTGCGTATATGGTTCTGGCCGCCCATACTTGAAGACCCTCCAGAAATCTCCATACTCAAAGTTCCTCCTTTCTTCCAACACATGTAACGTCGTTCTGTAGTAGTGCCTAAATAACAAATAGGTCAACAGGTATCTGACGATATCGATATAAAACTGGCTTCATTTAACTGCTGAGAAAGCTTTTCTTCTGCTAGTGGAGCCAGCACATTAACGGCTATGGCTTTAGTTTTTGTGCGTGCACAAGAAAACATCGAACCAAAAATAAGGGAAATTGATTTAGAAGAACAGTCACTTGAGCGAAAAGAAAAGTCATGTTGCACCGAATGATAGATAAATGCACCTTCTGCAGCTTGCACGTGTTAAATCTGAATCTTCAGGCACAATTTTTTTTTAAATAATTAGTAACTTTTGAACTAGATGACGATGCCTCTTCAGCGGATTTGTGCTTACTGGTCTTGATGTGATCTGTAATATCACTGCGGCCACCATGGTACAGGTTACATGTTCATCATCAACTTTCTTAAGGAAAGGAAATTCAGAACTGAATTTCTCATTAAACATGCATTTTCTTTTCTTTGTGTTCATCGCTGTAGATAAAATTAGAATACCAATATTTAAATGAATTATGAAATTAAATACTCACGTAATAAATAAGAAACACTTACCATATAGTATATATGTTACTGTGAAAATCCGACATTGGTGAATGTCCGAAATATTTCATTACATTGTTGTACATTCGGACTTTCGATGAACAATTTCAAATTCTGCATCGCCACGTGTCACAGGTCATTATTTCAATACAAAATTAAGACTTCAAAGTTCTTAAATTGCATACCTGATGGTGTAACTAGAAAGTGGGATTCTAGAAACCAATGTAGATAAAGTGGGGGATATTAGGCAGATTACCTAAATCTATATTAAAAATAACCTAACTGAAATATATTCTGCGCATCATAGTAACCGCCCTAACTCGGAAATAAGGGTATTTAGCAAATATTTCGGACATACACCAAGCGCCTATGTCAACATTCACCAAATGTCGGACATTCACAGTAACATATATAGTATAAAAACGGGACGTATGGATAATCGAGGTACTACCGTAGATATGAATAGCGTTTATTTCTAACGGTGTAACCCAGAAATGAAAAATAACTACGCCAATGGTGGATTTCGAGCGTTGTAAATCTTACCAAATGACCATCAATCCGCCCCTTATATATAAGCTACAGATAGAAAATTCAAATTGTGCTTTAAGCTAAGCCTTTGCGATAATTACAATTACCTCTAAGAATGATATGAAGGTTTAGTGGTTTTAACAGGAAATTCCATAAAACTGTATCTATATTCTAATGTTTAACGTTTCATTTTATTTCCTTTTCATTTTATTTTTATCTAGAAATAGCCTTATTGGATGAGGTCTTTGCTAGTAAAACTAACGCGAAATAAAACCGATAGTAGATATTTTATTCAATGATTATCTAATTAATTACCCTCAGATTTCTTTTAATTGTTCTCATCACAGAATTCCCTAAACTCTCCTGATCTTCCTTTAATTTTATTACATTTTGGCCTACATTTACAACAATTTGATAAGGGGAAAAACAATAAAAAAAACATAAAATATTTGAATGACAAAAAAAATACAATAAAAGAGTGGAATTTTAACATCAGAACTACAGTCATTGATTTGCTTCAAATCGAATCGCTCTGAAAACAAAACAAAATGAAAGTCTTCATTGTTTTATGTAGCTTGATTGTTGTTATATCAGCTACAGCAACTAAAATTGAAGATCCTCTGTGGGAACAATTTAAATTAGACTATGGCAAGACGTACGTGAGTATCGAAGAAGAATTGCAACATTATGATGTCTTTATCAAAAAATTGAAGAAAATTGAGGAACACAACAAATTATACGAGCAAGGATTGAGTACTTACAAAAAGGGTGTTAATCAATTTACCGATTGGACCCATGAGGAATTTGTAAACTATTTAAGAACATTCCCACGTCCAGAACATAGTGCTGCCGTTGGTACATTTGTAAGACCATCAAATGTTGCACTACCACCATCTATTGATTGGAGAGACAAAAATGCTGTAACACCTGTTCAGGATCAAGGCTTCTGTGGATCCTGTTGGGCTTTCAGTAGTGTAAGCAATTCTTTTTTGGCTTTTTCATTTTTCTATTTGATTCTCTCTATTATTTAGATTGGAGCTTTAGAAGGCCAAAATGCTATAGTAAATAACCAATTAGTTCCACTAAGTGCACAAGAATTAGTCGACTGTGCAAAAGATTGCTACGGTTGTGCCGGATGTTACATGACCACCGCTTTTGACTATGTCAAAAAGAATGGTTTAACCAATGCCAAAGACTACCCATATGAAGATGCAGATGGTAAATGTCGTCGTGATGGCAAACCGGTTGTTGTTCAGATTATTGATTATAAAAATATTGCATCCGGAGATGAAGATGGTTTAGAAGCAGCTGTTGCAAACATTGGCCCAGTTTCTGCAGGCGTTAATGCAACGAATGGCTGGCAAGATTATCATAGTGGAATATTGTCGGAGGATTGTACAAATGATTTCGACTCATTAAATCATGCTGTATTAGTTGTTGGTTATGGTAGTGAGAATTCACAGGATTATTGGATTATTAAGAATTCATGGGGTTCAAGTTGGGGTGAAAACGGTTATATTAGATTGCCACGCCATCAAAATAAATGCGGAATTGCCACTTTTGCCAGCTACCCATTAATGCCATAAAGTGATTATTGATTTATTTTTAAAACAAATATGAAATAAATGAGTACACTGAGAACAATCAATAGAATGTGGTGTCTTGATATCCCACAGTTTACTTAATCACACTGCACAGCCGCCTATCTGAAATCCAAACTATACCTTTAGTTCACTGAAAGTTCCTTAACGTTGTCAAAAACTACTTTTTAAATCGTGTTTAGTTCCTGTCCTGCCGCAAAAGTATCATCACGTAACTTCTAAGTCGAGTCCTCTCCAACTTTTTTTTCGGTGAATGTGAAATGCAATTATACAGCTTGAAGATATGTTTCTGACCGCCCAGTTCTGTTGTGGTGCTAAATACGTTGACGCCTTGCCTAAAGTTAGAAAAAATTGTACTCTTTAACAACAGATAGGTCAAAACTAGTAACCCGAAAAGGTTCAGTCCAGTCTTCTTGGTGTCACTTGAACCGTAAAAAATGCAACCAGGACCGGTCCAAGCATTTCTAGCACTCCAAGTAAACTATAAAGTAGATGGACGATAATGTTACATTTAAACTTTTGCAGCAGAGCAACGGTTTGACGTGGGGGAACTTTGCCGTGATGAATGCTTAAACCCTTCCTCTGCCTTCTTTCTTCTCGCTTCTGAATTGCTTGAACTTATGCAATGATTCAATTCCAAAGACGAGGTGAAAGATGAGATGCGCCACTTCTTCATAGATTTGGCGGCGGCGAGTTGGTAGCACATAGACTTACAAAAACTATTTTAGTATCTTCAAAAATCGATCGGAATGGCTATTGTACAGTAAAATAGATAAAAGAACAACTCTAAAATATAATAGAAAGAAATCGTCTACAAAAAATGTTCTATAATTTTTTTCCACAAAGTTGATGGTTCTGTCAAATAACTGGAAAAATTTACCATTAATCCAACTTTAACCTTGAATAACTTTTGAAGGAATAAATATATCAAAAAATCATAAAAGACCTTTTTTGTAGAGCATTAAATTTTGTATAAGAATATATGTTAGTCATTTCGAAATATTTTTCCCAACGTGAGCTATAAAATTCCAAATTGCAAGAGAATCTTTTTCCCATGTTAATCAAATGGAAAATCGCAATGAGGCACCTATTAATATTCATTCATTTCTTCGACATACTGAACATTATTTGCAGAGTGTTTTTGAATAAAAAAATAGTCGATTTTTCTGATAGGTACAGTCATAAGCTACAAGCTACTGATAGAAAATTCAAATTGTGCTTTAAGCTAAGCCTTTGCGATAATTAAAAATTATCTTTAAGAATCATATAAAGGTTTAGTGGTTTTAACAGGAAATTACATAAAACTGTATCTATATTCTAATGTTTTACGTTTCATTTTATTTCCTTTACGTTTTATTTTTATCTAGAAATAGCCTTATTGGATGAGGACTTTGCTAGTAAAATTAGGACGAAGTAAAACCGATAGTAGATATTTTATTCAATGATTATCTAATTAATTACCCTCAGATTTCTTTTAATTGTTCTCATCACAGAATTCCCTAAACTCTCCTGATCTTCCTTTAATTTTATTACATTTTTGCTTACATTTACAACAATTTGATAAGGAGAAAAACCATTAAAAAGAACATAAAATGTTTGAATGACAAAAAAATACAATAAAAGAGTGGAACTTTAACATCCGAACTACAATCATTTATTTGTTTTCAAATCGAATCGCTCTGAAAACAAAACAAAATGAAAGTTTTCATTGTTTTATGTAGCCTGATTGTTGTTATATCAGCTACACCAACCAAAATTGAAGATCCTCAGTGGGAACAATTTAAATTAGACTATGGCAAGTCGTACGTGAGTATCGAAGAAGAATTGCAACGTTATGACGTCTTTATCAAAAACTTGAAGAAAATTGAAGAACACAACAAATTGTACGAACAAGGATTGAGTACTTACAAAAAGGGTGTTAATAAATTTACCGATTGGACCCATGAGGAATTTGTAAACTATTTAAGAACATTCCCACGTCCGGAACATAGTGCTGCCGTTGGTACATTTGTAAGACCATTAAATGTTGCACTGCCACCATCTATTGATTGGAGAGACAAAAATGCTGTAACACCTGTTCAGGATCAAGGCGAATGTGGATCCTGTTGGGCTTTCAGTAGTGTAAGCAGTTCTTTTTTAATTTTTTTGATTTTTCTATTGGATTCTATCTATTATTTAGATTGGAGCTTTAGAAGGCCAAAATGCTATAGTAAATAACCAATTAGTTCCATTAAGTGCACAAGAATTAGTCGACTGTTCAAAAAAAACCAACGGTTGTTCCGGTGGTTGGATGTTTCACGCTTTTGAGTATGTCAAAGAGAGTGGTTTAACTAGTGCTGAAGACTATCCATATGAAGCTAATGATGGTAAATGTCGTCGTGGTGACAAACCGGCTGCTATTCAGATTACTGGTTATCAAAATATTACATCCGGCGATGAAGATGGTTTAGAAGCAGCTGTTGCAAACAATGGCCCAGTTTCTGTAGCCGTTTGTGTATCGTTTGATTGGCAACTTTATAATAGTGGAATATTCACGGATGATTGTCCACAAGAATACGAATCAATAAATCACGGTGTAGTAGCGGTTGGTTATGGTACTGAGAATTCACAGGATTATTGGATTATTAAGAATTCATGGGGTTCAGATTGGGGTGAAAACGGTTATATTAGATTGCCACGTCATCAAAATAAATGCGGAATCGCTCTTGTCGCCAGTTACCCATTAATGAAATAAAGTGATTTTTGCTTTATTTTTAAAACAAATATGAAATAAATGAATACACTGTTTACACTGAAAACAATCGATAAAATGTAGTGTCTTGATGTCCCCCAGTTTACATAATACATTGCACAGCTGCCTATCTGATATCCAAAATATAGCTGTAGTTCCTTGAAAGTTCCTTCTGAATTGCTTGAGCTTTTTCAGTGATTCAATTCCAAAGACGAGGTGAACGATGGAATCCATCACTTTTTCATGAATCTGGCGGCGAGTTGGTAGGACATACATAGACTTACAAAAAATATTTGAGGATCTTCAAAAATCGATCGGAATGGATATGTTACAGTAAAATAGATAAAAGAACAACTCTAAAATATAATAGAAGCAAATCCTCTACAAAAAATGTTCTATAAATTTTTTCCACAAAGTTGATGGTTCTATCAAAGAACTGGAAAAATGTAAAAATTTACCATTAATCCAACTTTAACCTTGAATAACTTTTGAAGGAATAAATATGTCGAAAAATCGTAAAAGACCTTTTTTGTAGAGCATTAAATTTTGTATAAGAATATATTTTAGTTATTCCGAAATATTGTTCCCAACGTGATATATAAAATTCCAAATTGCAAGAGAATCTTTTTCCCATGTTAATCAAATGGAAAATCGCGATGAGGCACCTATTAATATTAAAATTAAGAGCTAATATTTTCACAGGTTCATTTCTCCAACATACTGAACATTATTTGTAGAGTGTTTTTGAATAAAAAAATAGTCGATTTTTCTGATAGGTACAGTCATAAGCTACAAGCAACTGATAGAAAATTCAAATTGTGCTTTAAGCTAAGCCTTTGCGATAATTAAAAATTATCTTTAAGAATCATATAAAGGTTTAGTTGTTTTAACAGGAAATTACATAAAACTGTATCACTTCTCATGTTTTATGTTTCATTTTATTTCCTTTTCGTTTTATTTTTATCTGGAAATAGCCTTTACTTTACTTTTTTGGATGAGGTCTTTGCTAGTAAAACTAGGGCGAAATAATATCGATAGTAGATGTTTAGTTCAATAATGAGCTAACTAATTGGACTCAAGTTTCTTTTAATTGTTCTTATCACGGAATTACCTGAAATTTCCTGATTTTTCTTTAATTTTATTACATTTTGCGTAAATTTCCAACTATTTGATAAAAAAACAATAAAAAAATTCATAAAATATTTTAATGATAAAAAATTACAAAAGAAATGTATAAAAAGGTGACATTTTAACACTCGGACATCAATTGTTGCTTTGCTTCAAATCAAAACAAAATGAAAGTCTTCATTGTTTTATGTAGCCTGATTGTTGTTATATCAGCTACACCAACTAAAATTGAAGATCCTCTGTGGGAACAATTTAAATTAGACTATGGCAAGACGTACGTGAGTATCGAAGAAGAATTGCAACGTTATGATGTCTTTATCAAAAAATTGAAGAAAATTGAAGAACACAACAAATTATACGAACAAGGATTGAGTACTTACAAAAAGGGTGTTAATAAATTTACCGATTGGACCCATGAGGAATTTGTAAACTATTTAAGAACATTCCCACGTCCGGAACTTAGTCCTGCTATTGGTACATTTGTAAGACCATTAAATGTTGCACTGCCACCATCTATTGATTGGAGAGACGAAAATGCTGTAACACCTGTTCAGGATCAAGGCTTCTGTGGATCCTGTTGGGCTTTCAGTACTGTAAGCAATCCTTTTTAATTTTTTTTTTTATTTTTCTATTTGATTTTATCTATCATTTAGATTGGATCTTTAGAAGGCCAAAATGCTATAGTAAATAACCAATTAGTTCCATTAAGTGCACAAGAATTAGTCGACTGTGCAAAAGAAAACCACGGTTGTTTCGGAGGTGACATAAGTATCGCTTTTGAATATGTCAAAAACAGTGGTTTAACCAGTGCTGAAAACTATCCATATGAAGCTAATGATGGTAAATGTCGTCGTGGTGACAAATCGGCTGCTGTTCAGATTACTGGTTATCAAAATATTACATCCGGCGATGAAGATGGTTTAGAAGCAGCTGTTGCAAATATTGGCCCAGTTTCTGTAGCCGTTTGTGCATCGAGTGGTTGGCAAGATTATCATAGTGGAATATTCTCGGTCGAATGTCCACAAGATTTCCACTCATTGAACCATGGTGTAGTAGCTGTTGGTTATAGTACTCAGGATTCACAGGATTATTGGATTATTAAGAATTCATGGGGTTCAGATTGGGGTGAAAACGGCTATATTAGATTGCCACGCCATCAAAATAAATGCGGAATTGCTACTTTGGCCAGTTACCCATTAATGAAATAAAGTGATTATTGATTTATTTTCAAAACAAATATGAAATAAATGAATACACTGAGAACAATCGATGAAATGTAGTGTCTTGATGTCCCCCAGTTTACATAATATATTGCACAGCTACCTATCTGATATCCAAAACATAGCTGTAGTTCCTTGAAAGTTCCTTCTGAATTGCTTGAGCCTTTTCAATGATTCAATTCCAAAGACGAGGTGAACGATGAGATCCATCACTTCTTCAAAAATAGTGTGCCGTAAAATAGATAAAAGAACAACTTTGAAATACAACATCGCGCTCAAAATTTCGACAAAGAACTAATTTCATTATAAAAATACTAATTTACGAGCCATTGAATACGGAAAAGAAAATCGCTAAAGTGTGCTAAGCGTTAAATAAACAGGCATTTGTTTACTGTAGCTATGAGTACAAAAAATTATAGAACTTTAGAAGAAATGCCAAATCTTGACAGTTTGTCAAAATTTAACAAAAACCCACCTTTTTCCTAAATAGACCATCAAAAATTTCGTTTACAGTTTGGCACCCTGAAAATCCATCGCATGGCTTTCGACTTTATCTCTGGTTGTATTGGAGGTGAGCGAATCGATCAAATTTTCTATTATCGATAAAAACCTGAAAATTTCAGGTGCTGCAGGCACCACTGTCGGCCACCCTCTCGACACAGTGAAAGTCCATCTACAGACCCAACATGCTAACGATATAAAATACAACGGAACTATTGACTGTTTTCGAACATTGTTAGTAAAGGAGGGCATTCGTGGTATCTATAAAGGCGTTTCGAGTCCTTTATTGGGTGGTGCCGGTATCAATGCGATCATTTTTGGTGTTTATGGCAACACACGAAGATGCCTACCGCAACCAGATAGTTTGACTAGTCATTTTATAGCAGGCGCTGCAGCTGGATTTTTCCAAACAATCTTCTGTAGTCCAATGGAATTGATCAAATCCCGTTTGCAAGTATCAAATGTGAAGCAAACGATGAGAGGTTGTTTGAAGAATATTTACAAGAACGAGGGTGGATTACGTGGTGTTTATCGTGGATTCAATATTACATTAGTACGTGAAACGCCCGGATTCGGTGTACATTTTCTAGTTTATGAATATTTAACACAAACTGAAGATAATGTGCGTGCATCAACATTAAGAATGTTAGTAGCTGGTGGAATTGCTGGAACTGCATCATGGACCGTTGTTTATCCGGTTGATGTAATAAAATCACGTATACAAACCGATGGCATTAATGGTGTTAATCTATATAAGAATTCATTTGATTGTTTGATGAAAAGTATAAAAAATGACGGTTATAATATTTTGTTTCGTGGTCTAACACCAACACTAATCCGGGCATTTCCAGTAAATGCTGTTACATTCACAGTTGTTACATGGACTGCACGTTTATTTGATAGTAAATTTGATGCGGCTTCAATTAAACAGCGATTTCTAAATTTTCCGGCTAAATGACACCACAATTTTGTCATCTATCACTCATTAAAAAGTCAATATTAGCTGAATTTGCTATTTAACTAAAGTATACGGAAGAGAGATTTTTAAGCATTGAAGAATCACGAAAGAAGGGCTGAACGACTCTGACAATGCAGAAGACGATTTTTATATCCGACTCAAATCGTTATAAAACCTCAAATCTAGTGTTTGGCTTTTAATTTGCAAGCTTCATAGACGGATCCGGGAGAGTTTGCGAAAAACTAGTTCTACTTAAATAAAACTATTACAATTGAACTTTTTCGCTGTATTTCAAACCGACGAAGAACTTCTGCATGCAAACTTAACATTGCTTTAATTCAGAGTGAAATAACCAATACTCCACTTCTTTATAGATGTTGACACTAATACCCAAACCTGGTGTCGAGATGGCGCTAAAAAAGATCTCTACGGCGCTTGCGTGCACGATTTGAAATGGCGGTACATTTAAAATTTTAGGTACTATCTAATGACTTTATGGTTCCTAAAAAAAATGGTACAAAAGTAGGAAATCCTCAGCTAAATTGCAAATTATCATATTCCTAAAGTCGAAACTTCTGGATTTTAACTTTGAATCTAGTCAGTAAGTCTGCGCAAGCGTAAACTCTAAATTCTATCCAGAAATTCTAGAAAACAATATATAGTTAATTCATCTAGCAAAGGGTTTACTAGATTTGACAGATGTCTCGTTAAACAAAGTACGTAGTCTCAGGATTGTATGGGCGCTAAGAAATAAATCCCTAAAAATACCACTATATTCAAGGGTACCAACTTAAATTTAGGAGCCCTTTGGTCGATGAATTTCGTATAGTCATAAGGTGTTGAAAACAAAAGGCGAACGTTTCCAACAAAGCACAATTATCGTTTCATTTCTACTTCCACCGAGTGAGTCTCAGCGCCATCTCTTGTAGGAAAGACAGACAAATTATTTAATGTTCAGGATAATTTTCGATATCTGCGCCATCTGATAGACGGGATTGAAGCAAGAGCCGGCCTCGATCTTTTAAAATCAGCTCATGTAGAAGCTGTTGTTTAAATATGTAAATGTGAAGCAACGCTAGTAAAAATGTGAAGAGCATAAACAAATGACAACTATAAGGCGGATCCAGAGCCGTTCTAGTTAGTTGGGAAGTACGAAAAATAGTCTCGATACATGAAATTGCTAAAACTACACAAATTTCAGTCCTATCTGAGAATTATAAAGCAACTTCAAAATAGCTGAAAATACGAAAAAATAGCAACAATAAAGACACAATCATTTATTTTGTAGGAGCTCTCATTATATCCCAAAATATCATTGAAAAATGTCCATTCTGTACCGGTTGTTTTGTTCTAAAAAGTATGCGTTGTGGAGATTTTGTTTCAACCACGAAGCAAAAGTAAACGTGGACAGTGACTGAAGAAGGATTTATGGCCTTACATACTTTCTAGATACTTGATAAGTAGGGAAATTGTCTTATAATTGTTTCATATCGCCGAGAGAATGTTGTCGATACATGAAGTGTGAAGAGGCTACTTAATAATGTGGAATATGTCTACGGTTAGAGAAGTTGGATCATTATCTTTACTAAATTCGATTACAATATTACTACAAATTATTCTGAAAAGTGTTCAGCGTTCAAGAAAACCTTTCAATAGTGTGCCGAAAGTGGCAAAGTGCGGGTATGCAACCAGATATACTCGTTATGGTGGAAGTTGTCTTCTTATGACCTCCGAAATAAGGATTTCACATTGTCCATATGAATTATTTGTTCAACTTAATCAATTCTCAAAACTCATAAATTATTCAGAAATGATTCACAAGAAACCTTTCTATATTTACGGTATTTAATCCTCTTAGAATTACGTTTAGAATCATCAATTAATATGCAGTTTTATATTTTTGTAGAATCGATTTTTAATCATTCTATTTGAAATCGTACCGTCAACCAGGACCGGCCTTCCCTACAAAGTGATATGTTGGGGGGTCAAAGTTCCTTCCTCAAAGACACTCCAGAACTTTTTATAATCAAAAAAAAACAAGGGAGTCCCTAGAAAGTAAGGGTATGTGCACTTGGACCGGTCCTGTCATCAATCATAGTATAACCGCATACAAACGATACCACTGGAATTTTGGTAAATATTATAAAAGTAAATGAACATTATTAATCGATAAGTGGGGGTTTAGCGAAGATTTACCAAAAGTTAAAAACGGCGCCCAATCAGTACCGCCAACCTAAATCCAAATCCAAGAAATTTCCTTGATATAGTTCTTGGAACGAAAATAGACAAAACTAGAGAAAATCGGTATTTTCCTGTTTTAAAGACGTATTCATATACTGCATAATTGTAACAATGGTCGAGTTTGATGCAAAATTACAAAATATCAAAAAATAGCGCCCAATCAGTATCGCCAACTTTAAACCAAATCAAAGAAATTTCGTTGATTTTCTTGATATAAAAATACAGTGCGATCAAAAAATTTTGGACGTCAAGGTCATCTAATTGCCAGCGGGTGTAAAACAGCCTTTAATATTTTATATTGAAAAACTCATTAATTTTGACATTTGAAACGTTAATAATCACAGTAATGCTTGGCGCAGATTAAACATTTTTAAACGTCAAAAAAACGCCGTCCAAAATCTTTTGATCGCAACTCTATAAATAGAAACAAACAAAATCGGTATTAACCTGTGTTAAAGTGTATACGGTATCATTTACAAATTAGCAACGCTAGTTTGACGAAAATTTATACAAAATTTAAAAGTGGCGCCCAATTTGTATTGCCAACTTCAATCGTCAACGAAGAAATTTCCTTGATAATTCTACGAAAATAGAAATAGAACTAAACGAAATCAGTATTTTCCTGTTTTTTGAAAACGTAATACAAATTCGATTTGTTATTTTTAGTTTAAAAAAATCGGTATTTTAACGTGAATGTGTGTGTGTGTGAGAGTGATGACGTCATGATAAGGTTATAAAAATGACAGCCGTTTAAAATCGCCAATACAGCTGGAAAAGTGTTTATTTTGATTTTAGTCGTTGTACGTGTAACATGGCGAGATTGCCATGTAGTGGTCCAATAATAATAATAAAACTAATTATTTATATTATTTTATTGATTAATAATAAAACATTATCGTTATCAATCAATAATATTAATTATATTATAAACGGACACAATCACCATAATAATAACAACAATAATATTGATTATTTGAGAATAATTAATACAACTATTGATGACGGTAGTAGTAATAATGCTAGAGTGCTATTTAAAATCTTTGGCAGGAATATTGAGAATATTGCACAAATTCGAACGACAACGAACTTACTAGAAACGAATAAATTATGTGAATTTCATGAAAACGATGATTTGCATCACCAACAAATCAGTGAAATCGAATCAATTGATGATAAATCAGCTTTATATCAATTAACAGTGCCGAAATGTGTTAATTTTAATTTATATTTATGTGTAGCGTATAATAATAATAACAATAATAATAATAATGAAGGACATGTACCGGTCAGATGGTACCATCAAGGACCCGCTATTAAACTACCATTATCCATTGATAATGATCATAAATGGTAAGCGTTAATGGTACTTTTTTCTATTATTGTTTTTGCCTTAGATAACAAAAACGAGCACGTGTATTATCGCCTCTAGCCATGTGTGTGTGTGTTTGAAAATAATTTTTTTTGTCCGAATCGATGCGTCATTGATTAACTCATTTTGTTTGCTGTATTTTTGTTTTTTTTTTTCGTTTGACGTCACCTATGGATTTCCTGTTGAGTTTTTCCGAATTGTAACCCCAATACGAACTGGATAATTCCGATTATTTTCGAACTGAACCAAATACCACCTACTCACATACACATGTAAGAAAGTAGGTTTCTATCTTTAGATATACGAATTCTTGTACAATAGTCTCCGGTATTTATAACTGTTTTTTTTATGATTTTTTGTTATTGTTTAAATACCCATCAATAATGAATCATTTTATTTATTTATTATTGTGTAATTTACTCAATATTTACCTTCTATTTGGTTGATATTTATTTAAACAATGTCTGTATTGTGTTCGGGTCATTGAAATTGTTTCCCCCGAAACAGCGGTGTGAATACGGCCTTAATTGTGGTTGGATTCACGATGTGTCAAAATATGCGTGCCCTTATCCACATCCTGTAATTAAAGTCGATATACAGGGGTGGCAGATTGAACAAGAAAAACTAACAATGTTGCCGATTTTTTTGGGTTTATACAAATAGTACAATTGTGATTAATAAAAATAAATTGGTAGAAATCAAAATATTTGACATTTCTATTACATTATTTCTGGTTTGTTTTTATTTATTTATTTATTTATTAATAGAGATATTACAAATTAAATCCCATTGTAATCCACCCATTTTAATTGATATTTTTATTAGTCTGTACACTCGCCATCAATTTATTTATAATGTGTTAATCAAGTAAAGTAAATAATTGCTAAATCAATTAAATTGATGTGTTATAATTAAAGTGCGGATTGAAGGTCATTTGATTAAAATAACAACGCTCGAAATGCACCATTGGCGTAGTTTAATTTTAATGCATATATTTGCATAAATTTATAAGAAAAGACACGTAGAACAAATCAACAAAAATGTCTTCATAATTTTGAAGTTTTTTTTATATTTATTTTTGTCAAAAAATTTTCTTTTTTTCTTGCTCTTGATGAGTTGTCTTTGAAAGAATGAGAGAGAGAGAGCTACCAAAATTTCATAGAAATACGGTACAACTAGACACCTGTTTTTTTGCCGTAACGTCGCAATTCAACTGGTCCACTGCTTCTCTACGTGCGCAGTAGTTCGGACACTATTTGTAGAGAAAAACGTTTCACAAGAAAAGATAGATTATGCAAGTACAACAGCTGCAGCCAATACGCTCTATACGAATTTGTTTGGTGACTAGAATTTGCCTTGCTCCATCTTGGAGCAGATATCCGCCCTTTAGTTATAATACTTAAAATAAGGTTTAAAAGAAAATGTAGGTTTTTAATTATGATTCGTACCAATTTAATAGAATTTTCTGTAATAAACACTAATGATCAGTTCGAATACTTAAGTCTAATTGGGTTAAATCAACCGACTTAATTCATCCGTTTTGTCTTAAACAATAATGTTTTCGAGGCCAGTTTAAAGAGGTAGGTTCTTACAAAATTTGCACAAGCACATCGCTGTTTTTTTTTGACTCTAACACTTCTATGAATAAATTACAGGGTGTTTATTTTAACTATGATTTTATCTTTTCTCTTTTATAAATAAAAGTTAAGTACTCAACGATATACGGTTTAAGCATGTCCTATATTGTGTCTTAAAATTTTTTATAGGAATTAAGTTGGAACAATAGCCAGTATCGAATATTAAGAAATTTCTATTAGCTATTTGCCCGATGCCAAATTCCAGTTTCTACTTTCAATTGTGTACTTCCTCTAAACAATTTGATCCTTATTTTACCCTTTTAACTTCAAATAAGGGATCTATACAAACATTCTTATCCCTAAACATAATACCCCAAAGGGATGAGTTTAAAAAAAAACAATTATATATACAGGGTGTCTTTCCAAAACGTAGTCCGTAGTCATGATCTCCTATTTTGTAAACTTATGCAATCAGATGCTGTTATACAAAGTAGGCGCAATAACTGACTACACAATATGGTTAGGGTGTGTATATTGTATTCTCATTATTTGATATGCAAGATTGTCCAAAAATTTATACGTGAAGGGCCGGTCTAAGGGCACACCAAAACAGGCAGTTATCTGGATAATCTTAAGGGCGATATTTTTTTTGATTGATAATTATTAACTTTTTTTAGTTATCCTTGTAATATAAAATCGCCAACCCCAAAAATGTCCAATTCTATACAACCTAGTATTCTCAAAGTAATGTTTTCAAGAAAATCGCACCACAAAACAACAAACAAAGTGAGCTTAAGTTAGTAATTTAGCTTAACTTAAGTGAAAATTTTACCAACTCAAGCACGCTGAAATCTAGGGACTTTCAGAGCATAATTTGACACTTTGTAAAAGTTTTATGTTACAATAATAAATCGAGTCTATCGAACTCTTTCTGTTAAGAAAAATTGTTGAAATGAAGCATGGAACAAAAGTTTGCGAACTATTCGCCTTGTGACTTGCTCTTGATTGGACACTTTAAGGCGGCCTTCGACAGTAAAAGACTTTTACATACCTGATTCACGACTTAAGCAATATCACTAGAATACTTGATCATCATTGCTTGAATAAACTAAGAAAATATTGTCAGATTTTTGCACCTACTGCATTGGTGCACACAGCACTATTGCCATTAAGTGACTAATACAGTATTCCAGAATGAATTGATGTGGAAGTTTTCCCCACTTACTTATTAGTGTGTGTGTAGAAAATATGATTAATTAAAAAGACATTTTATTCGAGAAAATATTTGTTTTGTTTCATAGTTTTAATATCTCATAAATTCTTCTGTATCAGTAATTATAAAAATTACATAAACGTACTGGATTCAGTGCATAAAATAGTAATTAAAAAAAAAAAGAACAATTTAATTGTAAGTAATGGATTCATTAATTTTTTTGGAATTCTGTAAGCAAACTAATAATACTTTTGCAAATATTGTACTGAGTTGCCCTTGTTTGTATGTAACTACTTTAATCGCCCATACTGTATAGGAGTTGACAGCAGTGATCTGTGGAAGATCAAGATTATTTATGACTAGCTGTAGCCCCCGTGTACAATACAAAAACTACATATGGCAACGTCGCAATTATAACTGACAGGTGGATGTCAGCTGTTTTCAAAGTATTGAAATTATTATGCCCTTTTAAACCCCGTTAGAGGACGAATTTTCAAAAATCCTTTTATAGTGAGCGTTTAGAGCACTAAAGGAATAGATGTGCCAAATTTAAAGTCTATACGTGGCCTGACTTAACCTGCAATTGATAGGCGATGTTGCATCTTAGGACTGACAATAACGAAAAATTATAACAAGTCTTGTGATCATTTATTTGGGAGATTTCGGCCTGTGTTGGTTTTGTAAAATGCCTGGACCGAGAATGGTTCTTTAACGGCAACAATTACGCAACCGTCTATCTCGCCTCAGTGTGTCGTGGGAACAGTACTTTAGTGTACGAAACAATTACAACATAATTTCCAGTTTCGTTAGAAAGTTTACATAGCCTTCAAACCTCCAAATATTTGATGTTGTATCTGTGGCGACTCTTATTTCTGTTACTTTACGTCTATTGGGAAATCTCGCTAATCGATCATGTTCAGAAAAAAAAAAACGTTCTACGATTGACGAACAAGTTTTTAACTAATTTAATTACTAAAATTTTCGAGTGCAATCTCCAAGAACTTAAATTGGGTCATCAAAACATAGAACAAAAATATTGATTTCTTATCAACCAACATAAGAAATTGTCGTATATTCAATAAGCTTCTTTAACAAAACTGATTTTCCATAGGACTTTCAGTACTTTAATTAAATTTGTGCACCTGACGTAGTTGAATAAATACAAAAATGATTTAAAGAGACCTATTCGAATACTCCAAAAACCGTATGCAAGGATACTTTCTATACTTTGTCCATAAATTAAGTATAAAATTTCAAATTACAGATGATAGAATATAGGCAACTTAATGTTTGAAAAGTTCCTAACTTTTACATATTGACATGAAAGAAAAAAAATTGAACGCACGTTAGAAGTGAAACTTCTTGGGTTAGAGACGAACTTCATTTTTTCAGGGATCCATCCACCCACTTACTAATAACCAACCATTGGCTTCATCTCTCGCCTCAGCCTGTCGCGAAGACAACACTTTATTATCAGCCTATAGTATATTAGCGATTTACCACTGATTCACTCACTCACTCATCACGATATCTCCGAAACTATTCGATCGATCGCATTTAAATTTGGCACATATATTCCTTTCATGATATTGACGCTCACTAAGAAAGTATTTTTGAAAATTCAACCCCTAAGAGGGTTAAAACGGGCATTATTTTTCCAATACGTTCACCTGTCAGTTGTCACTACGGTTAATTTAATTGCGATGGTATCAGTTTAATTGCGGCGTTGCCATGTGGATTTTTTTCCTTATATATACAGAAATGAAATACTAACAGATTATATGACATAATTTTATAATCTTCGCGAGTAGTAAGTAATGTGATAAAGTTGAAAATTATATTAATTTAAACTACGCTGTTGTTGATTGATAATAAGAGAAGGGATGGCAAAGTAATGGGTCAATAAACACCTTGAACTTTACGATGATAGAATATCACCCCCCTGAAAGGATTTGCATAAAATACGGTGTAATAAAAGTGATTTATTAAAAGTACAATCGTTCAACAATATTAATAGGCAACTTTTTCTAATAAACTTTACCACTATTTATGAACTGTTATATTAAATTGTAAACATTTCTATATCCAGTTAATTGATTATTTTTTAAGTGCTACATAAACAATGAAATTTTCCTATATTTTATACTTCTTCAACAGCAGCGTAGCAATCGGAGCAAGAGGGTGTATCGACAATTTCAATTGTTATTTTAATCATTGTAATATAATGTTTGAAGGGGGCGCCAATAATGCATCTAGCTCCGGACGCCACTGTTTTTGATTCGTATTATAATCGGAAATATTAAATTTTAGAAGTTGGAAGAGTACTATTTCGACTACTTTTACCAATCGACCACTTCCCCAATTTATACCGCGGCCTAGTGTCGAATCGTAGATTTTTCAAATAACAACAACAGAAAAAAAACGTTTCTACCTGGCCAGGTAGACTTAATCCGGATCAATCCAGATCGAAGCGATCGATAACAATCAGTGTCAAGTTTTTTATTTTTTTCCCCAGATTATTGTGTAAAAATACACGCATTATTATCGGCCAGGGTCGGACTCTCTTTTTCTCAATTCTAACAAAACAATTACCACTTTTGTTTATGTGTTTAATTATTTTGTTCCCACCCAATTTTGCATATAATTTTATATACAGTAGCGGCGATATGTCTAAGTAATATAGAGCTTTGTTTTTGATTGATGTTGCTCTAATACGTTTTGAATAGTTTTTCCAGTAAGGAAACACGAGTACGTCGCCAAACGGATCGAAAATCTCAAATCTATGGTCTTCGTTTAGAACAAAGCGAAGGTGATATCGATGAAAATGGTATACCAGATATAATGGTTGATAAAATGCATAAAATTCGTTTATTTGGTAATGATTTCGTCGAAAATATGTATGTAACATTTACAATTGAACCAGGTGCATATGGTGATTCATGCGAATATCCAATCGTTAAAGGTTATCCTGTAAGTCATTTAAACGTTCCCTTAATCTCAGTTAAATTAAGTAATTGGATTTATTTATGATTCTCTAATAGATTGATAAATCAAATATAACAGCAGAATCGGTAACAGTTGATATATCATTACCACCATTCCGCGGTGATATTGATGCTTATTATATCTGTTTGAAAACATCAGATGATGGTCAATATGTCCATCAAGGTTCACAGAAATGGTTACAAATCAAAGTACACACACCATTATTACCATTATGGGCATCAATAATGGTCATATTAATATGTTTGAGTTTTTCATCATTATTTTCTGGTTTAAATTTAGGATTAATGGCCTTAGATCGTACAGAATTACGTATATTATGTAATATTGGTAGTCCAGCTGAACAGAAATATGCTAGAACTATACAACCAGTCCGTGAACATGGCAATTTTTTATTATGCAGTATATTATTAGGAAATGTACTAGTTAATTCAACATTTACAATATTATTGGATAGTTTAACATCTGGTTTAATTGCTGTTATATTTTCAACATTGGCAATTGTATTATTTGGTGAAATTACACCACAAGCTGTATGTTCAAGACATGGTTTGGCTGTTGGTGCTAAAACAATCTATATAACGAAATTAATTATGTTATTAACATTTCCATTAGCTTATCCAGTTTCGAAGATATTAGATTTTATATTAGGTGAAGAAATTGGTGCTGTCTATAATCGGGAACGACTCAAAGAACTGGTCAAGGTAAGTCCCGTTTTTTATAGTTTTGTATAGTCCGTAAGTTGTGGCATTAGTGTGTCAGAAAATTTTTGTTGTTTTTTTTTGAGTAAATACATCTAAAAAGTTTCTTTAATAGATAAAAAAAATCTCCTAAAACTTGAGCTTGATGTCTTAAAAATTGAGCTGGCGCATGGGGGACTCCCCTTTCCCAATGTAAATTATCGAAAAATTTTTTCTTGAAATTTCCGTTTTCATTAGCTTATAGGAAATTAAATACTCTACAAAGCAGGTTTCTTCCATTTTTTGCTCAGCCTTATAGGAAAAATGTTACATTATAAATCTTCTGGCCAGAGAAGTTGTAAATCTCTCTATCAAAACCGTGACCCACAAGCCCTATTGTCATAATTTGGCGTTCAATTTTATGGTGGGCCACTTTATAGTGGTCCTACTATACATGTTTTTTTTTGTGTATCGTTTATGACCGAATTTTATTGTGTTGACTTGAATCTCTTGAATTATTACGACCACTATACAAAGGCGGTGTTGCCGTAACACGTAACTTTTCCGTAAATCTAACGATTTTCTCTAAATCTGTAAAATGCGATTTAAATTTATTAAATAAAATAATAATAAACAATTATAAATATCAAGGCTATGTAGAATAAAAATAAACAAGAATTATCTAATAATTATATTTATTGAAATTGAAATTTATGTTTTTTTGTTTGTTCAATGGAAAAAATATTGTAACTTTATTGGCACTATTTCAAATTGTCTAGCAATATTAAAAATAATAATAATAATAATAATAATAACAAAGTACAAAATAACTGCGTCTGGTTTTTTTGGGTTCTTGTTTTAGTGGGAAATAACCGGTAAAAATTGCGAAAATTCCAACACTTTTGTTACGTCAATGGAAACCAGCAAATCTTTACCCAAGGTGTATACTTGAAGGGAATAACCACCTTTATTTCTATTCTTATCATCACGAGCATATAACACACCTTAATAATCAATAAAAGGGCAAAAAAAAGAACGTTGTAAAGGTGTTGTCTATATGTTCTATCTATTCAATAAAATGCCGTTGATTTTGTGTTGCAACTTGTAAATTTCCAGAAAGATTCCTGTTAATAAGCTAAATTTATCGATAATTTATTAATAGACGATTTTTCTCTCTCTTTATTATCGTCTTTTTTGCGGTATAGTAATTTTTGAATAAATGCCAGCCAATTCGTTTATTTATTTTTCATATGGAGAAATAGACATGGTTTTTAATAAAAATCATACGAGTTATATTATCACAAAATTGATAAGAGATATCAGTATTAACAACAAAATTGAGAGCATCTCTTTATAGCTAGTTTTGTTCTCTCTAGATAATAGCAATTTATAATATTGTTGATTACGTAATTAGTTTGAATTTTATTTTTATAATGTAATAATGTTGATGATGATGATGAAGAATTATGATGTTAATAATAATAAAAAAATTTAATAATTGGTCGAAATTTTTGTTTACATTTACAGATCAATTCTTATCACACATTATATAGGCGTCTATAAAATTTAATCTAATTGAATTGTTACTGTTACAGCCTGGTTCAAGTTAATCTTCGAAAACACAACTTAAACTCTTTGCAAAGAGAACTAAGCTATTTGAACGTACTTTTTTGCACACTTTAACTTAAAAATAATTACAAAATAATCAACATTTGCCTTTAGTACAGTCAGTTCAAGTGAGGAACAATTTAAGGGAGGATTATCCGGCCTTAAGGTGGGAAATAGGTTTAGGCAAAGGAAAAAATTAAAGCAAACCACATGCCATTTTCTTATAATTTTTTTTTTAGCTCATATAGAAATTGCGTATCAATTTTCAAAGTGATTAGTGAGGAACTTTTTCAGTCATAGTTCAAAAAATACCATTTCAAGCAAAACGCACTTTAAACAAGACTGCCAGCAGTACCAAATTCGTTTACTGATTAATCATCGATTTCACCATTACGTAGAAATCCTTCTTCTTCTTCTTCTGCACATCCTTGGTTGTGACATTGACTTTTTTTTTCGCATCCGTAAATGACTACCAAAGTGACAGCTTCGTTTTGCGCACTCGACCACTTAACTACTCATAGCTTCAGAACGAACTGAAGTTTTTACTTAAAATTTTGTGTATTTTTACTAACAATCTTATAAAACAAAAAACGACTGTAATTTGTTTCAACCTATTTCCTCAAGGTAGCGCGCCAATGACTTTCTCTTGTCTTTTAATTAGTCTTTGATTAGTAACGGATTTGGATTTCTGTTTTCAAGATCACACGAATTTTCCACAAAATTCGATAAACAAAAACAATTCGACAGAAGTTAGCACCAGTGCCGGTGGAAGGCACTATGCAAGTCAAGCAAAGTATAAGGGCGTCACGGGGTCATTTTTTTGCAATTAAAAACCAGGGCGCTAGATAAGATCTTGCATGAAAAAAAAATTGCGAGTTTTGTAATTTAGGGAAATTGGTGGGAGTTGGTGTTACTGATATAACAATTGAACATTGTTTGATTTTTTTGTTGATTTTGTTTATGATTTTTGACAGTTGTCAAAAATGTTACCAACTTTAAGGCAAAAAAAATTACTACATTTTCCATTTTGACACAAGTAGCAAGTTTAAAAATAGCGCTATTATTATACCGACCCTGTATAATTCGTACGTCTTATTTTGTTTTGTTTCTACGTAGTTCTACCTTTATTTTTATTTTAATCGGCAGTATATGAATGTATCGACTCCCATAAAACTAATTATGCATTCTGTAGAGAGTGTAGAATAATTTCATATATTCACATACCAATGTAATGACAAAATTTTCCAATTTATCGTCATTTTTAAACGGAATAAATTTATAAACTACTACTTTCGAAATAATTATTTTTGCCAATGTAATAACAACCATTGGCGTTCATCAATAAGTTTTTGTCAATTTGCAATAAATGATAATTTAATTTAAGAGACGCCACTGCATTAGTTGTACTTTCCACACTTAACTGCAGAATTGAGGTTGAAAATCGAAGGAAACCAAAAAAAATGCAAGTGCGTGGAACGCGGCACGTTAGAAGTGAAACAGCTTGGGTTAGAGATGATGTTCATTCTTTTTATTTGTTTATTTGCTTTCTGTCGTTGCCGGAACGCTCGCTACATTTGCGATCAAAAAATTTCGGACATAATTTTTTTTGAGGTCTACCATAAAAGGATATTCATTTAAACAATTGCTCTTGCTACAGTAAAGAAAATTTCATTGGTCGAAAAAATACGAGAAAATTGTTTACTCAGCAATAAATTTGAAAATGTATCTCGAGCGATTGATTGCTGCGTGTCCGGAGCTTGTACGAAATTTATTATCAATCATCTTAAATGTATTATTTTTTATCATAGTGTAATAAAATAAAATTTGCCTACGTCACTGGCTGAGTATTTATCAAAACAACAGATAGTCGTTGTAATAACCGAAATCAGTCATTCAAATTTTTTTTTCTCTTATCAACACTATCAAAAGTGACTTTTTTAAAGCGGCATACTAATTGGTGCATGTGTTAAAAGCGTGTTTTAAGCTCTAGTGCGTAAAAGTAACGGCGCCTACTTGATAAATCCATATTTCTATTATGTTTATATTCTGTTATTACTAATAGCTATGGTAACTGATGTTTGATTGGTCCAAAAGAAATTAAACAAAAGTCGAGCCATATATTAATTGTTTAAATAGTTTTAATTTAACAATTAATGTCTACTTAAAAAAAACGAATTCATTACCAAATTTGGTTAAGAAAATTATTCTTATCGATCACCTTGTATAAATTTATTATTTTCTAAAATAATGTCGTAAAGTACTTATTGGTTACGCCACTGGTTTACTATTGTCAAAAACAATTGCATACTCCGTCTAAATATGCAACTTAATGTTTGGAAAGTTCCTAACTTTTGCATGTTTATTTGAAACAAAAGAATATTATTTTGCGGGCAATTTCGAATCAATTTTCAGTTTAATAGAATCGCGTTAGTTAGACTAATTTTTCGTATATTTAGAATTTTATATTCAATTTGTGGACAGAATGTAGACTATAGTAACCGATAATTGCAGTATTGTGGATTTGGGAACCAAAAAGTTACTAGATTTGATAGACTTGTCGTTAATCAAAGTACGTAATCTCAGGATAATATAAAAGATATTTATGTAAACAAAGAAATCACTAGATTCAAGTGTACCAACCGAAATTCAGTAATCCTTTGACCCGTGAATTTACTATAAAATAACCTTCAAACAATTGAATTTAATTAGCGGGAATTTTTGAAAATGCGATGAAAATTGTTTTGTTCCGTTAATTTCTAGACAACAATTAACGCCTACTTAAAAAAAAACCGAATTCATTACCAAACTTTGTTGACAAAATAATTCTTATCGATTGCCTTGTATAAATTTATTATTTTCTAAGATAATGTCGTAAAGTACTTGTTAGTTACGCCACTGCTTAACTGTTGTTAAAAACAATTGCATACTCCGTCCAAACATGCAACTTAATGATTGTAAAGTTCCTAACTTTTGTGGGCAATTTTTAAATACTAATCTTGCAGTTCAATATTTTTACACTTGTTCGGCGACTGTAAAATCTGTTTTGAATCAATTTTCAATTTAATTAAATCGCGTTAGTAAATTTGAAATTTTACATGTAATTTGTGGACAGACTATAGTAATCGATGATTGACGTATAGTGGATTCAGGAACCAAAAAGTTACTAGATTTGACAGAGTTGTCGTTAAACAAAGTATATAATCTCAGGGTAATATACAGTTGCGATCAAAAAATTTCGAACATCATTTTTTTTTGACGTCTAAAAATGTTAAATCTGGCCAAGCATTACTGTTATTACTAACATTGTAAATGTCAAAATTAATGACTTTTTAAATAAAAAATATTAAAGGTGGTCCTACACCAACTGACAATTAAATGTCTTTGAAAAGATATATGTAAAGAAAGAAATCACTAGATTCGTGCGTGCTTAACAAGACATCACCCTTTGACCGGTGAATATAGTATACTTACGTAGACAAAGAAATCACTAGATCCAAGTGTACCAACCGCAATTCAGTAACCCTTTCGACCGTGAATATATGCTATAAAAAACTTCAAAACAGTCGAATTTAATTAGCGGGAATTTTGAAAATTTTTTGCTTATTTCCAGATAACAACTGGTGAGAATGATTTAGATAAAGACGAAGTAAATATAATAAGTGGTGCATTAGAATTACGTAAAAAGACTGTAGCTGATGTTATGACAAAAATTGAAGATGTATTTATGTTGGATTATGAAGCAATTCTTGATTTTGAAACTGTCTCAGAAATCATGAAATCAGGCTATTCACGTGTACCTGTTTATGAAAAGAATCGTCAAAATATCGTAACAATGCTATATATAAAAGATTTAGCATTTGTTGATCCCGACGATAACACCCCATTAAAAACCCTATGTCAATTCTATCAGAATCCAATCAATTTTGTATTTGAAGATGTAACATTGGATGTAATGTTTAGAATTTTCAAAGAAGGCAATAAAGGGCATATGGCATTTGTGCACCGTGTCAATAATGAAGGTGAAGGTGATCCATTCTATGAGACAATCGGTTTAATTACATTAGAAGATGTGATTGAGGAATTAATACAGGCTGAAATTATGGATGAAACTGATGTTGTTAGTGAGTATCAAATTAATTAACGAAAAAATTAACGATAATTAAATTAAATCGCCACCATTATAGCTGATAATCGAACGAAACGTCGTCGGAAAGGTGAACGTCGTCAAGATTTCACATATTTTGCGGAACGTAAAGGTGAAACGAACAAAATCCGAATTAGTCCACAGATGACTTTAGCTGCCTTCCAGTTTTTAAGCACATGTAAATCGAATTAAATCCTCAATTTAATTAGAATTAATTTTAATTTAAAATTCTAGCTGTCGAACAATTTTTGCCGAATATTATAAGTGAAACAATCTTGAAACGTTTATTGAAACAAGAGATCATCTATCATATAAAGAAATGTAAAGAATGGCGTACAGATCCATCGACAATCATCTATCAACAGGGCAAACCGTCCGATTATTTCGTCTTAATCTTGGAGGGACGTGTTGAGGTCGTTATCGGTCGAGAGAATTTAACATTCGAAAGTGGTCCATTCACGTATTTCGGTACACAATCGCTTATCCAGAATATCGGTGTTGGTAGGTAGATTTTTGTTGGGATTTAGAGACTTATTAAATATAGTTGTTTTTATTTTATTTTTGTAGCTGAATCACCTTCCGGTCAAGTATCAACGATAGGCAGTTTGGAATCGTTAAATTTAGACGCAATGTTACGCCACAACTTCCATCCGGATTATACAGTGCGTGCAGTAACTGAAGTTGTTTATTTGAAAATCAAACGCAGTCTATATTTAGCAGCGAAACGTGCCACATTAATGGAACGATCGCAGCGTGGCGATCAAACCAACGAACACTTTGATGAGGAAGTTGACAAGGTAGTTTGATTTATAATTAAAGCAACAAAAAATTGAGTTTTTTTGAAGTGAAACTTCTTTAGGCGCGGTAGGGTAGTAAATTTGTTCGGAAACGTAACGAAAATGCGTGACCCCGTTAGGGGAAACCCTTCTCCTCTAACAGACAGCTGAGAGGGAAGAGTGGAGGCGTTATCATTGCGTCGCTTCTACTTTCTCTGTCAGTTCTACCAACTGTATAAAATAAACACTAGAGTCTACAGTTGGTGTCATGGATCGATGTACAGCGCCCTCTAATTCTAAAAAAGAACTTCATCTCCAACCTAAGAAGTTTCACTTTTTCTGCGCGACGTTCCACGCACTTTCAATTTTTTTTTAATAATTATTTGCATTGATTTGTAGATTCTCCATTCTTTGGAAGACGAGGATGATCATAGCGGTAAACGTACACCGGCACGGAAACAATCGAAAACAACAGTAACACCAAACGATTCGAATCAATTATCGCAAAATACTAGTCCACGTACACCGTCACTTTATTCGAATATAAGTCCACCGCATCGTTTAAGTCAACGTGATATAAACGGCTCAATTAAATCGAGTCCTGTTGATGAGAATATTAAAGAGGAAGAAACGAAATTGTTGGGCAAAAATTCATAACATTTATTTATTTATTATTATTTTGTTGCTGCTGTTGTTGTTGTTGTTCCGATATCTTCCCATTTTAATCTCTATCTACACCCCAGAAAACTTATTTATTTGTGTACTTAAGAATTTTATTAAAACTTTACATTAAGTAGGCTTAAATCTAGTAGGTATAGACTTTGTTGATGAGAACTAAAATTATTGTAGTATAGGTATTTTCTGCCGTTGATGTAACATTGACAATTTTTTATTTTCATTTTTTTTTCGATAATTGTAATAATTAAGATTTAAAACGTGCAGAAAGAGAGTGGGAGAAATATTTGTCTAAATATTTTTATAGAGTGTAAGAAAATGGGAGTTGTGGTCACTCACAATTGTGTCTGTACTTAAATCGTTTATCTTGAACCGAATTTAATCATTATCGTTTCGTATTATGATTTTTTTTATATGGGAATTTTATAAGACAAAAGCTGTGGATTTCCAATAGATTTAATTTACATCAATTTCGTTGTTTTGTTGTTTTATTTACATTTTGTTTTGCAGATTTTACAAATGTCTCTGAAGTGTATTTAGATCCCTGTTGAATAATAAATGAAATACGTCAGTGATTTCTTACAATAAAACTAAATTAATTATTTAATTCTCTTGCCGTTCCCTGTTCACAGGCGTGCAAGTATAGGGACCCCTAAAAATCTATACTTATATAAGCGATTTCCCATTCCGTGATTCACTGACACACTCATCATGATATCTCCGAAACTATCCGACCGATCGACTTTAAATTTGGCACGTATAGAATTTTTGTGATGTAGACGCTCACTAAGAGGATTTTTGAAAATTCATCCCCTAAGGGGTTGAATGGGCATTAAAGTTTCAATGTGTTGGAATGTAGGCGGTTGTAGAAATAAGTTTTGACATACAGGTACCCATCCGCTGCACTGCTGGCCGCTTTTGGAAATAAGTTTTGATAATTTAGCAGTTTCAAATTAAAATGTAAATATATGCCGTGACATGTGGATAAGTCCTGATTTAAATCTTGGCTTCTAATGGTATTGGTTAAGTCGATAATAAATCAATAATGAAATTTTCCAACATTTATTACAGTTAAGTTACATACATAATTAGTGTATACTTTGTCCAAACGTTAAGTACAGCTTAATGTTTGAAAAGTTCCTCATTTTTACATGTTTACTTGAAATAAAAAAAAGTGTTACGTAGTGGTATCCCTGTTTGAATAAAACTATGCGTTTGTTTGAAGTTCAGTTATACTTTTTCGGGGACTCTAAAGTCTGTTTTGAATTAATTTTCAGTTTAATGATACTTTAAAATTTTGGTTTCTGTTATTTGAAATTTTATGCTTAATCCTCGGACGGACTATAGCATTAAAGAAGAAACTTTATTTGGATATTAATTCTATTTCTTGTTCACTTTTATTATTATTCTGTCCGTTCCGGAAAAGCTTAAGATGAAAATAGTTTTTACATTTTTCTATTAAAATTATAATAACAATTACTGTCATCAAAATACATAGAAAGATCAGTAAGTTGTTTGTAGTTCGTACATTTTTATTTATGTTATAATTTTCTTGTGCTATTAAGTCGCTTTCTTTGCGATTCATTTCCAATTCAGTTATAATTTTTGCGATATTTGTCAAGAATCCGTCTTGAAGTCTCGTTATTCTAGTTTCTTGATTTTGATCGTTATTTTGGCTTACTTCCACTTTTGTTACATAATTTTTACGATCAATACCACTTTCTTCAGTGCTTTTAGTGACGTCAGCCTCTTCATTTTCGTTAATTTTCAAAGTTTTATCAATTTGTATTTCTTCATTTGTACAATAATTGCCTTTGATATTTGTTACATTATGTTCCCGACCTTCTTTGATAACGAATCTTCTATTTTGTGTTATCAACAATGTAAGTAAGGAACACGACCACTTATTACCTTCTAAATAAATTGTAATGTAAGAAGTAATATGTGATAAAGTATTCTGAACATCAATCCAAATAAAATTATTATAACTAATATCTAAACTTATAATTCTATCAATATTATGGAAGATACCTTTAGGAAAGGTTGACAATTGATTATGTGATAAATTCAAATGTTTCAAATTGTGTAAACCGACAAAAATACCTAAATCTAATGTTGAAATATTGTTAAAAGATAAATCCAAATGTTTCAATGTATTTAAATGTTTAAAACAACCGATTTCTAATTTTGAGATTTGATTATTAATCAAATGTAAAATCTCCAAATTGTATAAATCATTAAATATATTCACTGAAATTGTTTTGATTTTGTTGTTAATTAATGATAATCCGTATAATTTTGTTAAGCTACTAAAAGCGTTATTTTCTATATTAACAATACTGTTATTTGTCAAATTTAAGTGCAGTAAATTTACTAAGCCATCAAAGCAATCTTTGTGGATAGTTGTAATCGGATTGTGTTCCAAATACAAAAACAATAGTTTACTTAAACCATTGAATGCATCTTTTTCAATGTTACCAATAATATTATGACGTAAATCTAAAATTTCTAAAGTATTTAAAGAAATAAAAATGTCTTTATGTAGATACTGGATATTGTTGTGGGTTAGATTTAAATTGTTCAAATTTTTTAAGCCATTAAATACGCCATTTGATATATTTACTAATTTCTGATGTGACAAATCTAGCGTTAATAGTTTCTCCAAACCGTTAAAAGAATTATTTTCAAGATATTCGATATTGTTGTTTTCCAAATATAAATCGATTAAATTGTGCAAATTATTAAAACTACCCCCTTTTATAAATGATATATTATTATAACGTAAATCTAACGTTTTTAAAGAATTTAAATAAATTAAAGTATCTTTCTTTACAATTTGGATATTGTTGTGTGTTAGATTTAAAATTTTCAAATTGTTTAAACCATTAAATATATCTTTTGATATATCTGCTAGTTTCTGATATGACAAATCTAGCGTTAATAGATTCTCCAAACAGTTAAAAGAATTATTTTCAAGATATTCGATATTATTGTTTTCCAAATATAAATCTTTTAATTTATATAAAGTATTAAAACTACCATCTTTAATAGATGATATATTATTATCACGTAAATCCAGAGTTGTTAAATCGTATAAAATTCGAAAAGAATCTTTATTGAGTGTTTTAATTTGATTATGATTCAAATATAGTTTTTCACATTTATATAAACCGTTAAAAGCACCTTGTTTGATATTTTCGATATTGTTATTACTCAAATTTAATGATTTAATAAGTTTTAAATCATTAAAACTTCCGCGATTTAGAGATTTTATCGAATTGTTTTGTAAATTGATATTTTCCACCATATTCAGACCTCTGAAAGCACTCTCGTCAATACTGGAAATATTATTGTAACGCAAATCTAACAATTGAAGATGTCTTAAATCAGTAAATGAATCTTTCTTTATGCTTGTTATGTTATTATTTCGCAAATCTAAATATTGCAAATTTGATAAACCATTAAATGTTCCATTGATAATATTTGTAATTTTTTGACCGGATAGATTCAATTCTGAAAGACTGTTGAGACCGTTGGTGAGGAATTGAATTGCATTATTTTCTAAATGTAAATATATTAACTTAAATAGGGAACTAAAAGCGTTTGTTTGAATTGTTACAATGGCGTTGCAACGTAAATCTAAAGTTATCAAATTTTTTAAATTATCGAAAATACTTGCATTGAGAGACACAATCTTATTATTACTCAAATCTAATTTAGATAAATTATCCAAAGTATTAAAAGCATCTCTATCAATAATTGAGATCTTGTTGTTGCTCAAAATTAGAGTTTCTAATAATGTATATCCGTACGGACTGAATATTCTGAATAAATCTTTTAAGAGATGTGTAATTTCATTATGCCTCAAATCCAATATTCTTAAATTGTATAAACTGTTAAAAGCACCCACTTCAATATTTACAATGCTTTGATAAGACAAATTTAATGTTTTTAACATTTTTAAATCACTAAAAACATATTTTCCAATTTCAGAAATATTATTATAACTTAAATCTAAGTGCTGTAAGTTCTTCAAAACACCAATATTATCTCTTTCAATTCTTAACAAATGATTATAACTTAAATTGAGCATTTCTAGTTGTTGTAAACCGTTAAAATATTGAACTCGTCCGATTTTGCTAATTTTGTTATTGTTTAAATGTAATCTTCTCAGATATCTTGAATTGTTGAAAAGGCCTATGTTGAAAATTATAATTTTATTATTACTCAAATCAATCTCTGTTAAATATGGTAGACTATCAAATATTTCTTCTTCGAGATTTGTAATTCGATTGCCACTTAAATTCAATTCATTTAGACTTGGCGAATGGTTCAAAGAGTTTTTCTCAATATTAGAAATATAATTGTAACTTAAATCTAACATCCTCAAATTCTCTAAAGAGATTAAAGTATATTCATTTATAGTTGTGATGTGATTATTACTCAAAACTAAATAATACAGATCATCCAAACTATTAAATGTGCCAGTTTCAATTTTTCTAATTTGATTATTACTCAAATCTAATCTACTTATTCTTAAATTACTGAAATAATTTTTTTGAAGAGACTCAATTGAATTATTGTGCAGATCGAGAGTTCGTAAATTATTTAAACCACTAAAAGCTCCTTCATGAATTATTTTTACATTTGATGAAGTAATTGTTAAATAAAAGAGTCCAGTCCAAGATTCAAATATTTGGGGTAACAATCCTGTTAATTTACTATTTCTAATCAGTAGATGATATCCATAAGGATATTGATAACACTCAAAAATACTTTCAAGATCATCTATTGTTAAATCTTCGCAATTAATTAAATAATTAGAGTTGTTTATTGTACAGATTTGCAATGATAATTTTAAATAGCAACTAAAAACTATCAGATACAAATATTTAATATACCTGTAATGAAATTGTAACGAAAACTTTAGCAAATTTATCGAATAAAATCCATTAAAAACTCACCAAGATCGCATCTTTCAAAAAATTAACAACACTTCTTTGCAATTAGAATAGAATAAAACGAATCGAGAATAGACAATGGTATATTTATAAATTTATCATTTTTCCTGTTGATCGTTGAGTGTGTTTATCAAAATTGTAAATAAAGCGCATTCGATAACTATATTTGATGAGTTTTCATATTTACTTATACAGAATGGTTCAGCTCAAGCGACCACCTATCGTAGCTTCTTCAATTATTGAAATATTCGTATGCAACCTTCAACAACTTACACTAGCTCGTCAAAGGTCCTTGGATGATTTGGTGCTTAATTTAAGTTCTTCAGGGTTACTTACGAATAGTTTAATAATTGAAGAGATTGCAAAAGGTGGGCTCCCTTGAGCCGAAACAGTCTGTATTTCATATGGTTTGATTTAATTTCGTTTATTTATCAAAAATAATAATTTGTTCAATACTTACTGTAGAAGTAGTCCTTTATAACTAGTATCTGCATGGTAATGGAGCACTTTAATCACTAGTAGATAAAGTACTTCATCCACTATCTTCAAGTCAATAGTAATAACAACAATAATGATAATTTAGAAAGATATGCTTAAAGAACTTCTGCCACTTGTTTAGCATATTTAAATAGTCTTTATAGTAAAGGTAAAGTAACGATAAAGGTTTTCGGTTTCGGTTTACGTCCCGGAAAACATGTACGCTTTTTCAGTTTTCGGTTCAGTTCCAATTCAGGGTGTGATCTAATTTAAATCGATGTTTATTAACTGAATTGAATGAAATTTATGCCAATTGCAATCGATAGGATCCTTAACGGCTATATGGACTTTTTTTCTAAGATTTGTATCTATTTAAGAAGAAGCGTTAACTTTTTTGAACGATTTTATTCATCGAAATTTCTGGGAAAACGGAATTCATTCAGCCTTCGTCCACAATTTACATAAATGTTATTCCATTCCAGTTATAGACGAGAAAAATAAGAAAGAGTATTTGGCTCTTTTCGGAAAAACGAAAGGGTTTGTTCAATAAATTTTCATCTGGAAATCAATGTTAAATAAATTGCTTTCGTAAAATATTCAATTCTTTGTGCACGATTCAACAACATTGCATTATTGAGAATTCAGGTTGGGCCTTAAGTTAAGGGGGCACGGGCGCACCTTTCCTGGGCGCCGTTTCCAGTGAAGAATATTATTTAATAGACAGCGGAAAGATCGCATGGAACTCTTGTTTTGTCACGGGCGCAATTAAGCCTCGATCCGGCTCTGTGTGCATGACTCAACAACACTGTAGAGAATTCAGGGTGACCCTTCTACAGGATGAAACAAAAAAAAACTGCTATACTCCGTCCAAAATTTAAGTAAAAAATTTCAAATGACAGTAACGGAGCTCGCCTACGCAACGAAAAATAGTCCCTCTATTAAGACCCCAAAATTAAAATTCTTTATTGTATTACACTGAAAAGCACTTTGAAAGGAACTTAAGAAACTCTAAAAAAAATATAAATTTTCGAATTTCAGAGTTAATATTGAAAAATCAGTAGCAAAATATGTAAACAAACGCGTAGGATTTTATTCCAACAGTAGTGCCACAATATAAATTACTTTTTGGTGCCAGCAAACAGGTAACAGTTAGGAACTTTTCAAATGTTAAGTTGCACACAACCTATCATTTGTAATTTCAAATTTTATACTTAAATTTTGGACGGAGTTTACCTATGCAAAAAGCACGGTTCAGTACTGAATTTACTGGATTATTTATACATTTTTTTCTCCAATTAGTATAGTTGGTTGCATAGCTATTGCAAAATAGTTGATAAAATACGTAATTATCACAAAATTGTGCACTGATAAATAACAGAATTTGTTCGGAAATGTTGAAAAAACTGGGCTTTGTATTTTCCCAGAAACTGGTAAAATCCTCCATAAAAACTGTACGCAATTATTCTGCAATGCAAGTAAGTTCAATACCCTTTATTTCTAAAAAAATTTTGCAATTAAACAATTCACATTTGCAGGAACAACAATTATCAATCAAAGGTCAAACGATCAATTACCTTAAAACAGGAGACGGCAACAAAACGATCCTCTGTTGGCCCGGTGCTCTCGGTACAATTTGGAGTGATTTCAAGCCACAAATCACACAATTAGATCGAACGAAATTCACGATAATCGCCTGGGATCCACCAGGTTACGGCCAAAGTCGACCACCGTCCCGAAAATTCACACCAGATTTCTACAAGTACGATGCAATGATCGCTCAGGAATTCATGCAGGTTATCGTTGATTTTCCCTCTCAAAATTTCATTGAATTTATTGAAAATTACAGCAACTAGGATATCAGAAATACTCGTTATTGGGTTGGAGTGATGGCGGTATCTCTAGTCTGATCCTAGCCGCTGAGTATCCCGAAAAAATTGAAAACTTGATAATTTGGGGCGCTAACAGTTTCCTTCTACCGGCAGATATCGAAGCTATCGAAAGTAAACTCAATTTTTATTGTAATCGATTATAGAAAATTATTGTTTTTATTGTTTGGAAATAGAAATAAGAGATTTGAGTAAATGGTCGGATAAGATGAAGGCACCTTTAATTCGTTTGTATACCGAGGAAGGCTTAAAACAATTGTGGAACAATTGGTGTGATACTATTGTGGAGATTTATAGGAGAGGCGGTGATATCTGTGGAGATTCTCTGGATAAAATTCAATGCCCCACATTAATTCTTCATGGCGATAAAGATCCGGTAATTGCAACCGAACATCCGGGATATCTCGCTAAAAATATCAAAGGAGCAAAGTAAAATCCGTCTCCAAAGAATTTTTAGAAATTTAAATTGTTTTGATTGTAGATTGTATCGTTTTCCGGATGGTAAACATAATATTCATCTGAAGTATGCGGAGGAATTTAATCGAATCATTTCCGCTTTCATTTTAGACCATTAGTTGTTTTTTTATTGTTAATTATTATGTTATAAAACAAAACTGAAAAATTGATAAGAAAATTAAATAAAGCCACTTATTAATGCTGAAAATTCGCTGAAAATACTTGTCTAATCGTACAATTCACCACTATCCATTGCATGTTTATAACTCTTATCCGGCTTCTGTTCCGGATCTAATTTGATCATATCATCAATACGTAGAATGGTTATTGCAGCTTCTGTAGCAAATTTCAATGATTTAATCTTTGATATTGTCGGCTCTAATACACCAGCCTTCTTATTATCCCGAACACAACCCTCAAGCAAATCTAAACCGACCCATTTCAAATGGGCATGATCAGATTTCGTTTGACTACTATTCTGATAGGCACGCAATTTCGCCACTAAATCAGTAGCATCTTGTGCTGCATTCACAGCCAACGTTTTCGGTATAACCAATAAACTTTTACAATAGAAATCATTGGGGCCACGTAAGATGATTGAGGCAGCTGTACGTGCTTTTGGACCTTTAATTAGAATCAATTCATCATCTGAGATACGTTCTTGTACAACTTCAGCCGCCTCTCCAACCATACTAGCATCGAAACACTCTTCACCGTCCATATTTGTTAGGGATGTAACGAATTGGGCACCGGTGGCTTTGGCGATACGTTTCAGATCGGTTTTCTTGACACGACGTACAGCCATTGCACCGCTTTCAATAAAATATTTCAAACATAAATCATCAATACCACCAGTGACTAAAACGACATTAACACCAACGGCTAAGATCTTCTGTATACGTTCTTTGGTGATATCCAATTCTCTAGCACGGATCGCATCCAATTTCTCCGGATCAGTGATTAAAACCTAACGAATCAAAATTAGATAATTTATTGAAGGAAAATGATAATCAGAATTACTTGTACGCCCATTTTCAACTTGGCTTTCTGTAAGGAAAAGTCCAAACATGCTATTTTAGCATGTGTGATTTTTTTCGGCATCAATTGACTAGCAACTGTACAATTTAAAGCGTAACCTTGGATCAGTACACTCTCCCGTGCGCTACGTCCATGTGCCTTCAAGATATTCACAGCATTGATCGGATAAATTGCGTTTTTGCTAGCATCAATAATTTTGACAGCATTAGCAGCATCAACAACCATTGCAGCAAACATATCGGCGTCACTAAATTGTACGTTAAAATCAAGGAAAATTTGTGTTTTTCTATTGAAATTATTTGATAAAATCTAATAAAGGATACGTTCCAATTAGTTTAGAACTCATTGATGTTTTTGCTATGTTAATAATACAATCTCTAGTAAGTTCTTCGACTGGAATCGTCAGATTTTCTTGGATGTAACGGCAGGCTTCCTTACAAGCTAAACGGTAACCGCTTATTATCGACGTTGGATGTATCTTTTGTTTTACCAATTCATCAGCATTCTGTAATTAACAGAAAAAGCGTTAATTATCGGAATTTATATTAAAACCGGTCGGATTACTTTTAATAATTCAGCTGCAATAATCACCACCGATGTTGTACCATCACCGACTTCCTCATCTTGTAATTGTGCCAATTCGACTAAAACTTTAGCGGCCGGATGTTCAACTTCTAACAATCTTAGAATCGTTGCCCCATCATTGGTTATAGTCACATCACCGATATCATCAACCAACATCTTATCTAAACCGACAGGTCCTAATGAACTTTTAACGATATTGGCAATCGCAGCAGCCGCCGTGACTAGAAAATTATTAGAATTATTCTTTAATTTTTGAACGCGAATATTCTAGAATCAATGACATGTGCACGACATGCCGGGTGCATTACTTTACGGGTTGTTGGAGTTGTATTGGAGAAATTATTACGATAACTTACCATTTTGGGTACGAACTGGGGCACCTGATGACCGTGTACCGGCTACCGATAATGGACTTGCTACAATCGACATTTTTTAAAACATGTGAAACGAACCGAACACAACGCCTAGAACAAGTTACAAGAATAAGAATGACAGATGTACAGTGCAGCCAATCTTACAAAGCAAAAATAACTGATGTTTTACGTTAATTTTATCACGTACTTCTAGATGGCGCTTCAAGCGTTTCGCTTAAATAGAATTAACTATCTTTGGAATTAACGCCCTAGAAATTATTTTTAAGAAAACGATCACATTCAAATATAACAATATTTCAACTAAAATATTATTTAAAATAGATATTTTGTATTTAAAAGCTCATAAAATAATAAATTATGAGAAATGAACGGAAGCGCCCTCTGTTGTCAGTGATGAGTACTTTCATATCTAACAGGCATTCTAAAGGTGGCCATACACGTAGCCGCAAGAAGTAATAAGTTGCTTAAAGTAATTCTATCAGTGTTGCGTACGTGATCTTTACCCTATTGAATTAGATCGTTTGCGAATGTCTCTATCAATGAAATCAGCATCTGAAGCTTTAATATCTGCACCAATAGATTCTGAGTTTCACAAATTACTATGTCTTTGGCATTACTAGTTAAGTTCTTCATGGTTTAAAGTATCCCAATAGTGCTAAACTCAATCATTTGCGCATGTATAAAATTTAATTACTAGACTCGTTTTGAATCCAGTAAATTTAATTTGTGCATCCGTTCAAATTGTAATTACTGTGTAGTACATATAATATCATAAGTTCAAAGTGTGTGTTTATATAAAATTCAACTGTTTTTTTGAAGTAAATAGACATTATTTATTTAATATTCATTATTTAGCTTATCTTATCGGCTACCGAAACTAATTGTAAATCGTATTAAGCCGCCTGTGTTCTATTTCTAATTTGAAAGTTTCTATTCTAATAATTACGATTCCCCGAGCGGTGCTAGTTATTGGTCTCATACTTGTGCAAAACTGGACGCGTAAAATCACCTTTTTTTGAAAAGTATTGCCTAAAATGCAAGTCTGCTAATGCCAGATTAGCCATGTCATTGCTTTATGATTTGAAGAATGCTCAGCTAGACCGTTAACTCTTGCGCAGATTACACTTTTTTGATTCTTCAAGTGTAACCTGCGCATACTCAAGCGGTTTAGTTGGACTCAGTTGGGATTGGTGAGAATCACTCAAAACCATAAAAACGCAACTTAAGAAATCAATTCTGGTTATTCGTGTGCTATTTGTAACCAAACAATTGCTTTTATTTTGAACGTACAAAAAGTCGCAACCCTGCAATTGAATTCCGGCCAAAACCTGGAATTTTCCAAATCCACTCTTAGAAGTGTTTCTGAAGTTGCCAATTGCCTCCTTAGCCCCAATGTCTTCGTCTGTATTATATCCTTTCTTTTGGTAGCCTTATTTTCATTTACCAAACATATTTTAATATTATATACTCTTTTTTATTACTTTGACAGTTATATTTATCGCGTACATACGTTCCTGATAAGATCCGAACAGAGGACACTTACGGGTCATTAAATATGAAATCGTCCAATTGGCGAAGCCAGTCTTAGATAGTTTAAGATCCCAAAGAACAAAATTTATATGGGTCATTCCACCAAATAAAATCATTTTTACGGGGCGACCCCCGCCGATTTTTTTCAAATTTTGTGGAGGTGTTCTCTACTTTGACAAAAAAATTCCCTGAAAGTTTGAGTTCTTAATATGCGGCCGTTTCGAAGTTATGAATTTTTGAAGTTTTGAAGAAACAAAAATTTCAACTTTTTCATCAATTTTTTTGAGGTAAAAAAACCTTCTTTTCAGAATTGGTAAAATGTAGCTTTTTGTAGGAAAAATTCTGAACTTTTTAATGGGAATATTTATTTTTTCATACATGCAACGGAAGACCCTTTAAAATCCAATCAAAGTGAAAAAAGCAATTTTTCTCCCAGTGCGGCGCGTGGTACATCAAATTTGATATTTTTTTCTGAAAGCTGAGAGTTTTTCCCACAAAATATGTCATTTTCGCGATGTGCATATTTTTTGTTTTTTTACAATTAAATAAAATGTAAAATCTTGACAATAAAAATGCATATTTTTTTACGATCGTTTGTAATCGGTTATTTTACGTGCATGTTTGGAGCTGTCGAATATACCCGATTGCAGTATTTTTCGCGGTTGCTATAGCAACCGCGCCAATATCTGAAAAAAGTTTAAAAATATACGTTTTTTAATTGTCGACATTTTACATTTTATTTAATTGTAAGAAAACAAAAAATATGCACATCGCGAAAATGACATATTTTGTGGAAAAAACTCTCAGCTTTCAGAAAAACCGGTCAAATTTGATGTACCAAGCGCCGCACTGGTAGAAAAATCGCTTTTTTCACTTTGATTGGATTTTAAAGGGTCTTCCGTTGCATGTATGAAAAAATGGATATTCCCATTAAAAAGCTGAGAATTTTTCCTACAAAAAGCTATATTTTACCAATTTTGAAAAAAAAGTTTTTCACCTCAAAAAAATTGATGAAAAAGTTGAAATTTTTGTTTCTTCAAAATTTCAAAAATTCATAACTTCGAAACGGCCGCATATTAAGAACTCAAACTTTCAGGGAATTTTTTTGTCGAAGTAGAGAACACCTCCACAAAATTTGAAAAAAATCGGCGCGGGTCGCCCCGTAAAAATAAGTGGCCGTTTCAGCGTATTCGGACGAAGACTTTCAAGAAAAGACATTTTTAGGCTTTATCAATTTTAGCTGTAAAAATTTTACTGTTTAAGATATCGGTTTGGGGCGGCATTTTGAAGGTGAAAGATAGTAGTTTGCATGCGAGAGATAAAAATTTGTTAATAGCTGTCATTAACGAGACGGTGGTGAAGATACGTCTTTTTTACTCAATTTTTGTGTTTTTTAACTGGCTCCAGCGTCTCGACTGTTTAATGTAACTAACTAATGTTACTCATAAATTAAGTGTACATATTATTATTATAGTGGGATTGCTTGAAATTTTCACATTTCAAAAAATCCCACTGTATAGGCTGTAAAATGCACGCATTGACTGCGACATAAAGATATGAAATTTACAGGATCTTCAGTTCTAATCTTCAACTTCAAATATCTGCAAAACTCGTTTTGTTATTTTCATTTTTAGTATATGTGCAAGTGTTTTTTTTTTGAAACAATAAATGCCATAAGTGCTATTGCGTTATCAACACGGCTTTTGCAGACATTTGAAGTTTTTTTTGCATTGTTTTGAATTCTATTAATACGAAATCATTTATGCCACTTTTCTATGGGACACCAAACTTTTTTTAATTACGGATTTATCTAAAATTCAACATAGAATTATCACAGTTATTTTGGATTTTTTTCTTATTATCAAAAGACACTATTTTTGATCAGAAATTTAGTTGAAAAAAATTGTTAAATAGAAAAGTAATTGGGGGTGCCCAAACTAAGCTTGCCTGGGGCGCCAGGAAAGCTCGGCCCGGCTCTGATTCCGAATAATAATAGCGGTTAAATGGGGAAATGCCTAAATTATAGAAATCAATATTCTGTCTACGCCCCTGACTCGTCTAGCGTCATGGCAACCACAGAAGGTGTCTGCGGTAGCGTTGCTATATTTAAGTATTGCTTCAAATTAATTGAATACATCCCAAAAGTATACGAATAAATTAATTAAAAACCAATAAAAACGTAAATTAATCACATTTTTAATAAAATTAAAATCAACAAAATGCCTTGTAAATTATAAGATGTATGATCTGTAAAATTGATTTAGTCCGGCCCTGTCTGAATCAAAATTTGGATGTGTCTAAAGGGCCGCTATAGTAAATGGCGTCAAATGATCATTAAACGAAATCAAGGTTAGATTTTTGAGTGTAGCGCGTAAAGTTGGGGGAAACGAACCGAACACCCACTACAACAACCGAAAGTGAAAATTGTTTATATACGAAATCGAAATCGATTCTTGCTCCCAGTCGTTCAGGATCGATCCAAACAAAAACATCCAAAAAAGAACAAAAACCGCAGACAGACAACAATGAATGCATCATACAGTGAAATAATCTTAGCTGGTTGTATATTGATTTTACCATTTTTATACGAATCAAGTCATGTATTTCGTTATCACTTAAAATTCTTCTTATACTACACATTAGTTATGATGTTTTCGATAATTTTATTACCGAAATTTGCATGCAAACCACGCAATGTCAGGAATCTAGTGTAAGTTTTGAAATTGATTATCTGTTTTGAATACGAAATGTTGTGTGTGTGTGTGTGTTAATAGGACAGCTTCATTGTTTTGTAAACATATATCAACACTAATCGGCCTCAGATGGATGGTGCGAGGTGCTGAACATCTACGCGAAGACCGTTCATGCATCATCGTCAGCAACCACCAGAGCTCCATCGATATACTCGGCGTGTTCGAATTGTGGCCAACAATGGGCAAATGTACAGTGATCGCTAAAAAGGAACTATTCTATGCTTGGCCGTTCGGTTTGGCCGCTTGGTTGGCCGGCATCATCTTCATACCACGCTTGAACACCCATCAAGCCCGCACAATCATGAATGAGGCTGCTGAGACAATCAAAGCCGACAAGGTGATTATAATCGACTAATACGAAAAACCAAACAAATTTGTGTTAATTACAGGTAAAATTGTGGATATTTCCGGAGGGTACTCGTCGTAATACCGGCCAAATACATCCGTTCAAGAAGGGCGCCTTCCATATGGCGATCTCATCAAAATTACCGATACTGCCGGTCGTTTATAGTCAATATTATTTTTTGAATAAGGACGAGAAACGTTTCGATCATGGTAAAGTGTTGATAACGGCATTACCACCGATCCCCACCGATAATCTAACATTGGACGATTTGGAGAAATTGATTGAGGATACGCGTGTATTGATGACACGAACGTTCCATGAGAGCAACAAAGAGATCAAAGAGAGTCTACAAGGTTTTTCGTAATACCACACAACGGCTAAATAAGATTGTACTTAAATTTGGTTTGTGACATTTTTATATGTGAACGAAAAAAAGACGTTTATTTCGATCATTATCTTGGTATCGATTAATTGAAATCTGACCAAAGTTTAAATTGATGATTTGTCTTTGTTTTAATTCTTAATTCGATTTTACGCACTATTTAGTATCATTTTTTTTAAATAAATTTAGGTCTGATGAGATTATTAGTAGGTTAAAAACAATGGCACTAATTATTTATATAATACAAAAAAAAACTATTAATTATTCAATTTGATTGTTTATTATTATCTTGCTATTGTTAATTTTAAGAACAATAAAACGTATTTGAATTTTTGAAGATTTTGCTTCACAGATAGAAATTTTAATAAATATCCGATCAAAAATATATAGAGATAGTAGTAAAATGGCGTTCTTTTTTTTAAATTACAGCAATATTGTAAAAAGTTGATAATTGAAATTTATAGTAATTGAACGGGAGAAGTACACTTGAGGCAGTAAGAACAGTTGTTTCAAATAATAGATGAGTCAATGACATCGATTCTAATATTAGGAAAATTGTCTTTTTTACAGACTGTCCCACAATTATTATCAATTGAATAACAGATAACGAAAAGCACGTATTTTTTTAATTCCAATCAACCTTCACGACAATTATGTGTAATTATTCATAATTCGTGCTAATAGACTTGTAAACACGACAATGCAATCACACTATTTAAAAGCTTTTATAGGTAAAATAAGTGAAGTACATTGGAATATTCCGTGGAACAGGACAGCCTGTATATTACTTTTTTTTTTAAGTATTCTACAATAGGTCGGAATGTAATACATAAGTAATGCCGAATTTATCCGGAGACGGTAGTTAAAACAAATCACTGAAATTACTCACTGGCGTTGCGTAAACGTTTTGATTTAGTATTAAAGACAGTGAAAAATTTCTTTAGACTAAATCAAACGTCCAAACAACGCCAGTGGGTAAATTTAGTGACTTGCTTCAGATACTGTCCCTGTGTAAATTAGGCTTAACTCAGGGGATAAGTAAAGTTTATACAGGCTGTCCCATTGCGTGTTAAAATCGATAATTTTTTTTCTTTGATACAACAGCCGATTTCGCCTACAAGTCTCTTTGGAAAGTTTATTAATCAACGTTTTTGAGCATTATTTGATACAATTCGCTTGCTAAAGATATTATCTAAATCATTTATCCATTATTTTAATAATTGTCGCGAATTGATCGGTTTTTAGATTGAATCGTTAACGCGATATTGCAGTTTTGACGATCCATCTAAAGGAGAATAAAATATACAGACTGTCCCAAGATCGAGTCATCAGAACTTGTTCAATTGTTTTTGAAAGTTGTATTTGAATAATTCAGGAAGTTACGAAAGGTGATTGCTTGGACTTGAGTAGTCTGTATATTCGTCCAAATTACGTCGAGCTTTAATGTAAGAAATGATACCGAGTGTCAACGTAATTATAATTCGTTTTCTAAAGCATCCCATTTCGCTTGAAAGACTTTAAATGCTTTTTCAGTTACTCGATTATTTTAGCGATTTTATGACGTTACGAATTCGTAGAATTATTCATATCACTTTATTAAAGAATCTCGAATTTACGACTGATTGTATGAGAAATCGCGAAACATCTTCATCACTTGTAGAACATTCAAGATTCTTTGTTAAACTGATAAGAATTATTCTATATTATATCTATAGCTCTTGCCATCATAAAATCGTTAAAAATTTTGTTCAACTATAATTCTCGGTAGATGCTTATTTGTTTTTCAAGTGTAACGAATGAAATGAGACAGGCTGTAAAATGCATAAGTATCTGTAAATTAATTATTTCATCAAGCGGACCGGTTTCGGTTTGTTGCCATTATCAACCTTTTAGTGTTGCATTTCTCAACATACGAACGAATCCAGAATTGATAAACGGTGAACATCAAGTGAATACGAAAACATTCATTTCTAATTAGTTTTTTTTTTGTCGTGACCTTAACAAAACAATCATTATAAAGTTATAGCATGTAAATAATTAAAGAAAACTAAGCGTAATTGACCAATTATGATAGATTTCCACATTGTAAGCACTCCTCAACATTTCATATACTAAAAAATGTCACAAAAACGGATTGGGTGAGAAACTGATGATGGCGGAAACGCGAAACCGGTCTTGTTGATTAAATAAAATTATACTCTGTCCAAAAATTAAGTATAAAATTTTAAAGTACAGACGGAAGGTTAGAGGCAACTTAATGTTTAAAAAGTTCCTAACTTTTACATGTTTACATGAAAGAAAAATTATTATGTTGTAGCACTCGTGTTTCAAAAAAAAAAACGGTTTGTAAACGTAAAAATATTGATGGGACAGCCTGTATTTTGAACCTGTTGTTTTTTTTTTACAGAATCGGTATAGTTTTGAGCAATTATTTGTGTAAAATAACTTGAAACTTACATAATCCATCAATGCCATCACTTGTACGGCTACAGGACAGCCTGTATAATTACATAAAAACAATAAAATCAAGAAAACTATGTCAAAGACTCATCGAAATTACCAAAAATAGAAAAACATTCACTTATTGATCGACTTGACGTTATTAACAATTAAAAACTCGTACAAGGCAAATCGATCAATACACTAAATACACATAAATAATAAAAATTAATAATTACTAAATAACAAGTAAATAATTGATAAAATACTTAATTAATTATCACACAATTCTTTTGCTTTTCAATGAATTAGAAATTTGTTAAAAGTTATCGAAAATATGGAGATTAGATAAGAATCGAAAATTATCAACCAATTGGCCCCCAAAAATTTAACATAGAAAAGATTCTCTTCTATTACGGATTTCTATAATTTAAAAACACCAAATAACACTGATTGTCTCCAATTACAATTACACAACATCCAAAAAGACTATTATATCGACTACAGAAGCTTTGTGATTATTTGTTTTGTTCTCGTAAGCATTGTGCATTCTTTGGCTTTTAATAAAACCTATTTGGTATCAATATTATGTATTATTTAAAAAATTAATCACAACCATTTGTTTTTTTCTTTACCATAATCGGTTCTCAAAACAGTTTCTTTTTAACAGCTGTAAATCGTTCCATGTACGCCTCGTAACCGGGTAGATCCGCCAATTGTTTCAATTCAAACAGATTCCCATCAACGGACAAATTGCAGATTTTCGAATCTGTTAGAATATTCGCATTGATGGCTGATAATTGTAGGCAATTCTCTTCTAAACGTAACGTTTTCAAACGTGGACAATTCGCAATGTTCGCTGAAATCTCAGTGATTTGATTCTGATTTAAATTCAATTCGATCACATTTAAATTCGATATTTCCGATGGTATTACTGTAATTTCATTCTTTGATAAATCCAATAAATCTAAATGCTTCAAACCACAAAACATTAACGGTATCTCCTTTAAATGATTATCACTTAAATAAACTTGTTTTAAATGTATTAAATTTGATAATGTTCTTGGTAATGTTTGTAAATTATTATGTGATACATTTAATGTTTCTAATTTGATTAATGCACCGATACAATCTGGTAGTTTGGTTAATTTGTTTTTGTTCAAATTCAAATGTCGCAATTGCATAAAACGACTAATCTCATTCGGTAATTGTACGAATTTATTATCGGACAAATCTAATGTACGTAATGTATTCTCTAATAATTTCAATTCTGGTGGAAATGCATTCAATTTGCCTTGGGATAATTTCAAAACACCAGTCTTCTGGGCCGTCTCCACATGCTGTTTCAAACCAGAATTACCCATATTTTGACAATTTTAATAATTATTCAAATCCACTACAATCAAATCAAATATCCATTATTGTAAATAATTATTTTGGAAATTATTAAAACGAAAAACACTACAGGTGGAAATTATAATTGTTGATAGACACTACGGATTTTCGCCATCTTTATTTTTATCGCAACGTTGCCAGTTTACCCACGTTAAACCTATTGTTTCACAAATTTCAGCAAATATCCATCAATTTTACAATTTTATGATTGAATTTATTAAATTTGTTGTTGATTTGTTCATTTTAATTATAGTAAATCATTAATTTGTTTATAAAAAATAATCAACGTCAATTATTGTAAATGTGACAACGTTGAGTTTCGTGGCAGCTGAATTACCGATCGAGTTTGACGTTTACAGATATACCAACATATACAGAGCCGGCAACCGAAACAAGTGTTCTTAGTATATGTTGACTTATTTTAAACTGACTTTCAAGTATTCAATTGCAATTAGTTTATGTTAAGTAAGTATCAAAGAAGAAATAAGCGGCTTTTTGGATACACGTAATTGATGAATTTCATCTCGCTCCCTTTTACCAAAATATTCTCCCCAGGCAGTTTGTGTCTGTTTGGAGAGAATATAGTTCAATATTTCTTCACTTTATTTTGAAGATTTCAAACTCTAGGAGCTACTAACTTTACTAATTACTAAATTAGTAGACTTCAAAACGTTATTTTTCGTTCCGGTTTTAATTATAAAAAATATCGGTTTCCGCTTCACTCAATAGACTTCTTGTTTCTAGAAATTTTATTAAATTAATTAAATAATAATACAATAAAAGCAATTGTCTAAATGAAATTGGTGTTCCACACCATAACCTGCCCATCAGCCCCACCCGATATAAATCTTGTACCATCTGTGGTGAATTTCGCCGCCATAATCGACCCTTCGTGTCCATGCAATGTGAATAATGGTCGCGCCTCCAATAGATCGACAATATGCAATTCAGCATCTTTACCGGATGTTAATAGATAATTACCGGATGAATGCCATGCAACCTCTGTTGTATAATCATGTAACACGTAATGTTGGTGTACTTTATATGTACGTAAATCGTAAATCCGTATCGCTCCATTATGTGTACCAACTGCCATATAATTACCGTTGGGTCGTAGTGCTAGCGTTGTTAGATTACTATTCCGACACGTGATTACTTGATTACATTTCCCTGATAAAGGGTCCCAAATACGTACACTCTTATCATCACTGCACGATGCAATAAAATCACCATTTCGGGAATATACAGCTTTACGTATCCAATTCGTATGGCCAATAAACGATAATAGGAACCGTCTCTGATTGATTGTCCATAATTTCAATGATTTATCATTCGCACCAGTTAATATCTTCTCATTATCCGGTGATAATGTTACAGTTCGTATGGGTGCTGAATGTGGACGGAAACTTGTACAATCACCTTTCACGGATGCCACCCAAATGCGTACACTTTGATCTTGTGATGACGATAATAAAATATTACCATCATTGGAATAATGTAAATCTGTAACAATATCTGTGTGGCCGGTGAAATTATAACAACGAGACGTTTCAATGTTTTTCCAGAAAATTACTGAAAAATCTTCACCGCCACTTGCGAATTGTTTATTATCAGGATGTACCGATAAACATGTTACCGTTTTTTTGTGACCTTTTAAATTATAAATTAATACAGGCTCATCGTTTTTAATATTATCGCCCATTTTTTTTTTGATTTTGTTCGTAAATCAGCCGTTATTTCAAAATTTTCAAATTTGACGTTTGTTGATTGAGGTTACGTTACGAGGCATACCAACTGTTGATGAAGAAAAACACCGATAGTATTTTCAATATTTCGGGGTGCGTTCACAAATATAAACAATAAATAGAGGCGATTTAATGTATACTGCGTTCAACAATTAGAATAAAGTCTCAAATTATTCTAAATCCATGATTTGTTTTTATAATTTCAAATGACAATGTCACTAACCTGTAAAATTTTCCATGTATTTATTAATGAAAATTAGGAAATTTTAATTTATTTAGTTGCACAAAATTGTAAATTCAAAACGTGGATGAACTATACAAACGATAGTTTATATGCAACTTAATATTAGAAAAGTTCCTAACTTTTACATGTTCACATGAAGCGTTTGCTTGCATGTTTTGATGGCAATTTTTTAATACCAACCGTCAAGTTCTTTGCAGTTCCTAATATCTATTTTGTTGCATAACGACTTTTCATTACTTCATGTAGAACTGTAGAGAGAGGGGGATTTTGAGACTAGTCTAATTGTCGCACACAACATCTCCTACAGCGCTTGCGCGCCAGTTTCATTATACGATTCTCAATTGTTAGTTCGCTGACAACTAATTGTTTGTATATTTTTGCGTGTTTATGTTACAAAAATATTAAACCATATTATAATATTTTACGGTTTATTTCGTTTTGTTATTTTTTTAAGAACATTGTTCAGTTTTTGAATATATATTACAATAGTTTAATCAGTTATCTCAACTCTGTTATTTTAGTTTTTAATAAAAATTAAATTTATCATTTTATTACCTAAACAATAGCACCTAGAAAATAAAACAAAGATATTTTTCTTTTATTGTTTTTGAAGAATAAACCTTCAAATCATAATAAGGCAAGTTAGATCATGTAAATAAATTGGCCGCAAAGTAGAATGTTATGATAAAATACACACGCGCAAGCGCTGTAGGAGATGTTGTGTGCGACAATTAGACTAGTCTGGGATTTTGTGTTCACTGTTATTTTTAAAGATGAGCTTATAATATGAAACAAACGGAAATGAATCAGTAAATAGGCCAGGAAATACGTTGAATTTGGGAGCCTCTGTCATTTAAGAGGTGAAAGGGAATAGGCAAAGGGCCAAAAATTTCGTACGTAGCTACCAATATTCTTCTACAATATCTTGCACTATAGTAAAGTGAATTCATTGAGCAAAGCATGGAGTCTATATAAGGAGCACGAACTCAAATGGGATAAATTGACAAAATCTGTCCCAAAAAAATCACCACAGGTGTCGCTAGTGTTCCTTTTGCACTGCATGTGCACTGCTCTGAATATAGTAGCATATTGATACGTGAAGATAGCAACATAACCTTAGTACTTGTGTATTAAACAAAAAATAAAAATTTGACATTTCGGCATCTAGTTAGCTGAAATCAGTGGTACAAATGGAACACTAGCGCCCTCTTATTTTTAGAAAAACTTTGCATACATGGAGTTCGTGCTCCTTATATAGACTCCATGAAGCAAAGGGTTACTAGATTTGACAGATGTCTCGTTAAACAATGTATTAAACAAATTTTAAGCGAATATATGGACACAAAGAATGATATACTTAAGACTATCACTATATTCAAGGGTACCAACTTAAATCTAGGAACCCTTTAGTCGTTGACTTTTTATAACAACTTTTACTTGCATATTTAGAAATTCTTTTCTTCATTTCTGCCCTTCCCTCATGCATTACCAATTATAACGGAACTGGAAATTGCGCAATAAAATCACTATAGTCGGAACCAGGATAGAATAGTTTTTGTATATCGTAATTCTTTTAGATCGTATTCTTTTAGAAAGCAGAAACACAAACATTCTAAAGAAAACAGCGTAGTTTTACGACAAACAAGAATCGATAAGTCTTGCAACTCCATGTTATTGTCTAATTGTTGTGTAACCATTTGATTTGCCTACACTGTATATACGATAGTTCTATAGAAATACGAGAGATTGGCAACACAGTCAGTGTCGCCAATTATTGAAACAAACAAAATGGCACCTAATTTGGTGGTATTTTTTTGTCAATAATTCAATTTATTATTATTTATTTACGAATTAATTAAACGTGAAATGTATAAACAAATAATCTAACATTAAACATCCGTAGTTAAGTGTTAAATGTGTTAATTTTTGTAAATATATCTAACATTAATTTACAAATAATTAGAATAATGTCGAAGAAAGTGATACTGTCTGATCCATTTCAACCGAAAATCACACGAAATGATCGCTTTGCCCAGATGTCCCATCAAGAAAAAGTTATTGAACAAAAGAAACGTGAGATCCAAGCTAAATTGGAAGCCCAACAAAAGCTTGGTAAAACAACAACAACAACAACTACCACAACCGAGTCTTCAAATGTATCAACAACAATAACAACAACACCAACAACAATAATCACAACAACAACAACATCAACAACAACAACTTCAACAGCTAGTAAAAGTAGTAAAAGGTTCCGTTTTACGATTGTTTAATAATGGAGAATTCGATTTTATTAGTTTTAAATCTTTTTTTATAGTCAATCAAAGAAAACTGGTTATAATTGTTTTAATAATGATGGGTCATTTTTGGATACGTTCAAACAATTAAAAGATAAAAAATTGGACTCGAAATTGAAATCGTTTAATGAGCAACGTAATAATAGTAATAATATGAATAATAATAAAAATATTAGTAGGTGGAGTCAAAGGAAACGATCGCCTTCACCTAAAAATAACATTATTTCAAAACCGAGAATATCGAGATTCGGTGAGAAGGCGAATAGTTTCGAACAGAAAATCACAATAAGTACGTCATTCAGTAGTACACAACCCCAACAACAACAACAACAAAAAGTTACAATTAGTCCACAGAATGTAACAGGACAACCATTATTAAAAAATGTACTACCACCACCTGAAATTGTCTTCCCAACAACAGCACCACCAAATAATGGTACAGTAATAGCAGCACCACCATTACTATTAAATGTACCACCACCGCAAATTCTACAAAGTCAAATCGGTGGTAATGTTCTAGTATCAACTGGTGTATTAACAACAGTAACATTACCGCCACCACCGCCGCCACAACAATCAACATCATCAACAACAACAACAGCAGTACCACCACCACCGCCTCCATTACCACCGCCACCACCACCACCACAACAACAAACAATTGAATTATCAACAATACCACCACCGAATCCAATACAAGTACAAACAATACCACAACCAGAACCAATGAATACATTAAATATACCACATCCAACACCAATACAAGTACAAAATATACCAACACCGACAACAATTCAATTGAATGAAATACCAAATCCGAAACCATTAGATTTATTAACAATACCAACACCGAATGATGATAATAATCAATCAATATCGGATCCGGATTTTATTAAAAATATACCACCACCGAATAAATCGATACCGCCACCAACATTACAAGAGACAATGAATGTACCACCACCACCACCGCCGCCGCCACCACCGCCTCCACCACCACCACCACCATCACAAATAACCGTACAGAATGTTTTAGTACATACAGTACCACCACCAACTGTACCATCAACAATTAATGTAACATTACCGGTTGTTGTACCAACACCGGTAACAACAACCAATCCAATACCATCATTGATGGCCCAACCAATTCTACCACCACCTGGTATGAATAATAATAGTGTTGTTGGTGGTGTTAATGTGAATTGTCCACCACCATTATTACAAGCACCACTGAATAATGGCAGTTTACCAACAAGTACAATTGGACCGGTACCACCTGTTGTCCAACAACCATCACAACAACCACAACAAGCATCGTTCATTAATCAACCACCACCGATAACGAATCAGATGCCACCAATGAATATACCACCACCAAATAGTATAACATTGATAACATCCACAATTGGTGGAAATGTTTACCCGGATATGAATGCAGGTAATTATAACAAATTATATAAGAAAAATTAGAGCTTTTTTATTTGTTTATTTATTTTATCGAATTATTTGTGGAACGAAAAAGTGTAGAAAAAAGACAAGTTTCAGGATTTCTCTCAGGTGCATTAATACAGGATCGCTGTGTGATTTTCTTTTATAAGTTGATTTGATTTAACCACAAAATCAGCAAAGATGATTGATTTATTTATCTACAGGGTGTGCTGTCTAAATATGGACAATAGTCGAATTTTGACAGACAAATGTCAAAATTTATGCAACTTACGTTTTGAAAGTCCCTAGATTTTGACATGTTTGAGGTGATAAAATCTTAAACCTTTGTTTGTTTTAAAAAAAATTGAAAGTACGTGGTACGCCCCGCGTTAAAAGTGATACCTTTTAGGTTAGAGATGAAGTTCTTTTTTTTATTGGTTTATTTTCTTTCTGTCATTGCTTGAAGGCTCGATTTTTTCTGCATTTCACTTATCTCAAAACAATATTCATATACCTATAATTTAGTGCCATTAAAATACAAAAATCATAAATCGCGGTAGGCCAGGAAATTTTAGTTTCGTTCCAGAGGGCGCTGTACATCAATCAATGATACCAACTTTAGACCCTAGTGTGTATTTCACACAGTTGGCAGAACTGACAGCGAGAGTAGAATCGACGCTATGGCAACGCTCCCACTCTTCCCCCTTAGCTGTTTATTAGAGGAGAAGATAATTTATTTTTAGATCATTAACCTGTCTTTTCAAGTGAATTTGAATTTAAATTTTTCACTATGTTTAGAAAAATTAATGAAAAAATTTCATGTATCGAGAACATTCTTACGGCTTTGATGAACGAAGCAGTTAGAAAATTTGAAGCTAATAATCTCGACTACCGACCATGTTTAGAAGAACACCCCGTATAGTAATTGTTAATAATAATAATAATAATAATAATAATAATGAGTCATCTTTGTTGTTGTTTGTATAAAGGGGCGTTTTTAGTGACGTGTTGTGAAGTATTTCCTCCAGGTACATCCGATTACGAGGCGATGGCGTCTCTTGGACGCATGGTGGCACAATGTGGACCTGGTATAGAAGATGTCGTCCGACAACGAAAACCTGAAGACCCCAATTTGTGGTATGCAGGGAGACCACATAAACCAAAATAAATAATTTAGATTAACAAAAAAAAATTACCAGATTAAGTCCACTAGATTTAGAGTTTTTTTTTTATTTTAAATAATTCACAATGAAACTATAGTTTAAAATAGGACTTGGTCTATTTTTAGTTTAATTTTTTTCTCCTCAAATTTTCATAATTATTGTAGTATTCCTGTTTCTATAAATATTTTCTAGGTTCCTATTCTATAAAGAATCAGCAGCTTATCGACAATACCAACAATTGGTTGAACAATTTAAAAGAGAATTATCAACGGACACAACCGATAATAACAAATATAAACCGGACGAGATCTATGAGCCTGATATGGTCAGTGAAGATGATAATAATGATATGAAATCAGATGTAATTATAACAATTTAATTAATTAATTGCAATTAATTAAAATTAATTATTTTAGAATTGTAAAAGGGATAGTAGAAAACGTAAACGTAAAAGTCGTTGGGGTGATAAAGATGCAAACGTAGCGCCTGTAGTTATTGTAAATCAACAACCACAACAACAACAACGATCGCCTGGTATTAATTTTATTAAATCTACAGGGTGTCTAGTGTCAAGTCACCCACTCTAATTGATTTTAATTTAATTTAATTTAATCTAATTTAAAGGTAATGTAATGTTATCGAAAGTCACACGTACCGATCCTGGTCTACTACAATACGTAATAAATACGTACGGTTCAACGAATTTAAATGATGAAGACTGGAAGAAGGCTGAAGATAATTATAAAATCAATCTTTTATATCAGGATATGATGAGGAAACGTGAAGAATTAGAGAAATTACAAAAAGCCGGTAAAAATAAGTACGATTACGATTCAGATGAGGATATTGAAGGTGGTACATGGGAACATAAATTACGCGATAAAGTAATTTATCTACTGTTTCTGTGGCATTTTATTAATTGTTTCATTTTTTAGGAAATGATGGCAACTCAATTATGGGCACAGGAATTAACACGACAAGCTGAAGGTAAACATCATATTGGTGATTTTCTACCACCTGATGAATTAAAGAAATTCATGGAAAAACAACAACCATCAACAGAACCAACAAAATTGAATTCTGATTATAAAGAACATCAAATTAAAGATGACAATATCGGTTTTAAAATGTTACAGAAATTGGGGTGGTCACAGGGGCAGGGTTTAGGTAGTTCAGGCAATGGAATTGTTGAACCAATTAATAAGTAACATATTCGGCGTTTTTTAAAATTAATTAATTAATTAATTAATTGTATAGGGGGTCATCACATGATCAGAATCAAGGTTTAGGCTTGGGTACTGATGGGAATGATGAGAAAGAAGATGAATATGAGGCGTATAGGAAACGTATGATGTTAGCCTACAGATTTCGACCAAATCCTTTGGTAAATATGGTAGATTTTTCGATAAATTTTATATATTTTTTTTTTTAGAATAATCCACGTCGACCTTATTATTAGAATATACAATTATAGCTGTACATATATATCTGTAAATATTTATATGTAAATTAGAATATTATTATTAATTTATGATAATTATAGAAAATAAACAAATGACTAATTAATTAATTTGACTGTTGAATGTGGGAGGTAACAAAACAGTTCCTATGTAGCCACTTCGACTGCTGATACTGTATACACGAAATATGTGCAAATAGACTTGAAATAAAAACAGCGTGAGCGACAAAGAGCGGTAAGAGACGCAGGCGTATTTTGGCGGTAATCAAAAAGAAAAAGAAAAGATAAAAATTTACGAAGAGAATGTGTTAACAGGTAAATTTCCCATTTTTGTAAATTGAAAAACTACCAAATCCTCCACGATACAATTACCAAACAATTTTCAAATGTAACTTAACCAATTAATTTTCCAGAAATCGAATAGTATCACCTAACCTTTAATTGTGCATATGTGTTCCATCAATCGTGTCTCTTATCATTTTTATCACAGAAACGAAAACGATACACAAGGGAATTTTATCAATTTTCTAGAGTGAATTTAGTGTAAATGATATTAAAAATGGATGCGAAATTACAAAATAATAATAATAATAATCGTAGTAGTAATAATAACAAAGTACGTCCAAACAATATAAATCCATCTGGTTGTAATAATAATAATAATCATAATAATAACAATAATAATCATAATAATAACAATAACAGGAATGGTAGTGTGATTTGTCTATATTCGATCAATAATTATGATTTTTATAATAATGCTGATAATTATGGGGACCATCAATTTAATATTCCACATTGTAGTAGTAATACAAGCACAATTAATGAATTTGTAGACGCAAATTTAACAAATAAACTAATCAAAGTGCCATATTTATATACAACAACAACCACTGAAGAGATCGTCAATAATCGTAATAATAACAACCATTATCGTAACAATAATAATAATAGTCATAAGAATAAGAATAATCGAAGAAATCGCGTCGAATGGCATCACAATCAACGCCGATATCGTAACAATAATAATAATAATAATAACAATAATAATGGTCGATTATTTGATGAATATGATGAAAGTGATGAGAGTTGTAGTTCGTATTCGTCAAGAGATACACCAGATGATAATTGTAAGAATAGTTGTTTGTTTTTGTTTAATAGCATTTAGTTTAGTCTATATACCTATGTATTTTTTTTAGTATTTCAAAATCATGAAGATTACAGTGATAATAATAACAATAATAACAAATCTTTAGTTATATTTACAACACCGAATTTATATCAGCCGATTACTGAACTGAATAAGAATAAGTAATTTGGATAGTTGCGAGGTTTTGTATTTGAAATCCAAACAGACAAATCAAATTCAACAAATATACATTTATCTTGTATTTTGCCAAATTTGTAGGGAAACAGTGACTAATTTTTGATGGTTTTGCCGCATTTCACGTATAAGGAGAGCACGTACAAAATAGCGTTTTAAAAAGCAGTCAGATAATCAGATTTATTTATTTTTGAGTTATTAATTGAACATATATTCAATTTGTTTTGTATTCAAAATGCTGATTCTCTTCTGTCTTCAAAAATCTGTAGTTTGTTATAATTATTTTGAATATAGGAATAAAATTTCGATTTCGCAGGTAAAAATTATAAAATTAGTGATAGAGTGCTTTGAAACAATTGCTACTTTAGCCTATCGACCAATCAAATTTCAATATTACTGATTTATTCTGTTGTTTCTGCTATTATACCAACTTATGGTAACAATAATCACTGGGAAACAATTGTTTCATAGCACTCTAAAGCGATTCAAATTGAATTTTTGTAAATTTCACCTGCAAAATCGAAATTTTCAAATTAAATCAATTTTTTTGTTGGGAATATATTTACAATCGGGAACAAATAAGCAATTTAATTAGCAACAAATACAGACTCAATTTAAAAAAATAATAATAACAAGTTGGATATTTGGATAAATTCGTATTAGATCTTTCAAAAGCTCTTTGAATCTTTTCTTTTAGATAGTTTTTGAAAGTACAAGGAATAATCTACAATCCAAAGATGAAACTGATAACAGTTGTAAATTATTTCCTTACAATTGCTCAGTTCTTTTTGTTAAAATCTAATCAAATTTAACGACTGTTATACAGACTGTTTCAGCCCAAGCGCCCACCTTTTATAACTTCTTCAATTGTTAAAATAATCGTATGCAACCGTCAAGAACCTAAACTAGGTCACCTAAGAAATCGACTCAGGAGTCTTGGTGACCTAGTTTAAGTTTTTGAAGGTTCCATACGAAGATTTTAATAATTGAAGAAATTATGGAAGGTGGGCGCTTAAGCTGAAACAGTCTGTATAGAAGTCGACTAGAATTATCCTCTTACTACACTGGCGATATTGTACAAGTTGATGGAAATTAGGGATTTATTACGAACTAGTCGTGTGCCTGTTCGGTGATATTTCTCTTTTGATGAATCAGTTAAAACATTTTTTGTATTAGCGACTAATTTCCGAAGATTTCTAACTTCAAAAAAATTCGTTCTTTATTCTATCCTCTTAAGGGATGAATTTCTAACAATATTTTTATTATAGTATTTTCATAGATATTTGGCTCGCCCCAGGCAAGTACTTACTACTGTTGACCGCAAAGGGACAGATATTGATATTTATGATAGGCAGGTAGTTGCAAGTAGAATAAGGGACCGTACTCAAATATTTGAAATCTGTTTCTCGAGTCACTAAAAGATTCCACAAAGAATTCATATTTCCAGAGAGATCTAGATATTTCATTCCCATTTTAACTTTTTTGAATACCCCCCTGACCAACTTTCTCCGTGCGGTCGTTTACTAACCCCTTTATTGGGGGTTAAGTTGTAAAACGAATGAAGCGTGAACAAGGTCTTGTAAAACCAGACCAAATACCTCTGAAAATACTATAATATCGCAATTTGTTTACAAACACCTGTCTTCAGGGGTGAATTTTCAAAAACGCTTCCTCACTTATGAGGCTTTTATGTGTGTTGTCTGCCAGTCAATTAGGGCTAGAAGTTTATTATATTAGCAGTGATTCTGATGAGATACAGTCCAATATTTGGAGATACGCTACGCTTGAAGTTTTTTTCAAGAATAGGATTTTTGTGTCATCCGATCATTCTTTTCGATGGTTCTAACTTTTTGTTCTGTAGCCTTTGTTTGCGTTGCTTTTTCCTCAACATACATAACAATATTTTGATTTAGTTCTCGATGTATTTGTGTTTGTTATTCCAGATCATTCCCCTTACTTAGTACAGCACCTATTTGTGGTACATTATAATGGACAATTTGCTTATTATCTATGCGGGTCTAGTTTTTTAAAGGTAGTCAATTCTGAACGTGTTTTCTTAAAAACACATTCATCTGAAAATCAGCCGATCGGTTTTCTCTTTTCTCTGTTCTGTATTATATTTTGCTGTGATTAACGAGAAAACTTTTAAAATTGATTTTTCCAACAAATATTTATCAAACATGATGTGTGTCAAATGATTAATTTTGTTTTGTCAAATAAGCCGGAAGTTTTCCTTAAGATAATATGGTGGCGTTAGAAGATTTGTGTTGTGTTTGTGGAAAAAATAGTGTATGATGCATGTGTTAAAAGTGTTAACACGTCTCCAGTCCGTTTTGCAAGCATCCCACTTATGAAATAAAGTGTCACGTTTAACATTGTATCATAAATATTCACACAAATCCATTAATTCCAAAGCATTAACCGGTTTTTCCAATTATCCGTAACTTGATGCCCTACATGTTTTACCATATAAACGAGTATAGTATCATTTTAAAAATTCAAACTTTCCCAAAAAAAAGGGCGAACTTTAATGTGATTTGTTTCGTTTCTTATGAAAAGAAATACATGTTTTCAATGGAAGTTTTCATAGTATTAATCTGCATTGTTGGTAAAGTTGGGCATAAAGTCTAGGTAATTGGAAAATCAATATTTTATGTAACTTTCTGTTTCGATAATCTTCAAATCTTTGATAATTTCGTTTATCATTGGTGATTATCTGATTTTCTAATTTTGTCGAACCTTTAATTAATCTACAAAACACAGAAACTGTAAACTGCTAAATTCTATTGATTTTCTAAATATTGTTCTATACACTTCTGCAAAATTGGTTTAAGTAGTTTTAAAGTGGAATTAAGTAGCACTATTCCTTGATACTTCTCCTGTTACTCTCTCTATCTCTCTCTCTCATTTTTTGAATGTATGGATATGTCTACAAATTTTCTCCCTTCCGCATCGTGTCTCTGATACTCCTGAGCCAAACTTAAGTGGTTCCGGATGTAGTTGAGTTGCTTAAATCTTGGGTGAATTTGATTTGTGAAACATTGGATTTGCAAAACCTGCCCAACAGAACGAATTTGTAATATTCGATTATTGTTAAAGGTTATCATCATCAATAATGCCCTATCAATGTACAAATAATTATAATAATAGTAGTCGTAATCAATCGAAAAATAATAAAAATTCCGATATAATAATACGTCGTGCACATGGTTTAATGGAACGTTTCAAATCACGTGGCCAAAAATTACGTGTACATTTGAATCCAATCGATTTAATAATTGGCCATACAGCTATTGATCAATTAAATCAATCAATTTGGGAGATATTTGTTAATAATATACAAAAAGATGAGACTTATATAAGAAAATTGAATTTATGGAAACAGATCTTTTTATATATACGAGTTAATAATCAAATTTTATTATTATTATTATTATTTATAATTATTGAATTAATTTTTGTTTTATAGAAATTTTTAAATAGTTACGGTCTATTCTTGGTTGGTTCGACAATGTCTGGTTTTGCATTGGAAGGTAGCGATATTGATATGTGTTTATTAACGAAACCATTTAGTAATGATCCACGTATCGATTCATTACATCATTTAAGTTATTTAAAACAATTATTAACAAATGATGGTATTGCAAATCATGCTGAATTAATTATGGCAAAAGTACCAATATTGAAATTTCGTAATGATCAAACCGGTTTTGAAGTCGATTTAAATTGTAATAATGGTGTTGGTATACAAAATACACAATTATTATATACTTATGCACAATTAGATTGGCGTGTCCGACCATTAGTTATTATCGTTAAATTATGGGCACAAGCTAATCATATTAATAATGCCAAAAATATGACAATATCCAGTTATTCGTGGGCATTGATGGTTATACATTATCTACAATGTAAGTTATAATAATAGAGCGGATTTATTATTATTTCGAAAACTCGCCTCGGGGTAGGTCAGACGAATATAGCCGAAGTTAACCGAAGATATCCGATCTCGTTTGAATTGTTAACAAATTCGGCCGCCCCATAGCGAGTTTTGTAAGCCGAACACGCTAATTATTATTATTTTTTTGATGAATTACAGGCGGAATGACACCACCGGTTCTACCGTGTTTACACGAGAAGATCCCATCGAAATTCAATACAAATCAACTACAACAATACGATATCCAAGACGATATAGAATTGGTGAATACTTATAAATCGGATAATAAAAAATGTTTAGGTGATCTATTAATCGGTTTCTTTCAATATTATTCAATATTCGATTATACGAAATATGTGATTAGTGTACGTACAGCAAAATTATTATTAATCGATGATTGTCGTTATGTGAAAACACCAAAAAACGATCCCAACCAATGGAAATGTTTATGTATTGAAGAACCATTCAATTTATCGAATACAGCAAGATCTGTATTCGATCCGGATATCTTTGAAAATATCAAAAATATCATCCTACAAACGTATGAGATATTATCGAAAACGAAAATGTTGAGTTATATATTTCAAATTAATTTAAAACGATAATTTTATGGGAAATTTGTGGCAATATTTATTTATTTTTTCTGTTGTACCAGATTTACGCTTAATATTACGAGTTTTTCCTTTATTTAAAAAACAAAAAAGAAGCAACTCGTAATTGTATCAGAAACATATCATATACGGGTCTGGCCCAGAGACTTAGCCTTGTTGTTTAAACTAAACTTAAAATTGATTAGTAATAAATTAAATAAGCAACAAATTGCAACGACATAGGATAAACATTCCGTTTTTGTTGTTATTATAATTTGAAGACTTAAAAATGTGATTTAAACATGATCTCAATTAAGAAATATTTAAATAAATAATAATAATTGTTAGATTAAGATAGAATTGAAGTCACACTGTGCCAAAAATTGTTTAATTCTAGTTATTATTCTAAAAAAAAAAACATTAAAAATTAGACAATATTTGAACGAAATACAACATCCGATACAATAATTGTAAAACAATAATTCGAAGATTTAAAATATATTTAGGATAATTTTTTTGTGGAATCAATGTAAATGTGCTGTGGTTGTTATATGTTTATTTTTTTGTTCGCCAAAATCTCAGTATTCGCGATCGTAGTTTGTAGTTTAATAATAATTTCGTCAATAAGAATAATCGAAAAAAAAATAAGAAAAAATCAGAAAATCGTAAAAAAATGTTAAAATAAAAAATTGCCCCAAAAAAATTGAGGATAAATACCGAGGACTGGTTGATTTCTTGTTAAGTCCTATTGGTAATACTGTGTTTCTAAATTAAATTAAAAAAAAATGAATTAATAAAATCAAAATCTTGTATAAGCTTTGAGTTTATTGTTACTATTTACATAAAAAGTCGCAGATCCCATTAAAATCAAATTTTATAAAAACACCCCATGATGGTAGAGGAATGTTTCCAGATTGCACTGTGTCATGGAATGAAATCTATAAATTACCATCCACTTGATAAAATCATAAATAATCGACTAAAATTATCGTTAAAGATAAAATAAATTGGAATTATTGCCATAAACCGGCATAATTTCCAGTTAATGTAGCCGGTAATGGGCCGCCGGCTGTAAATAATCGTGTACCACTGCTGTCATAACAATGCGTATAAATCGCTGGTACGTATTTAACGTTTTGTATATTATCGACGAATTCGTCGTCGGGAAACTGAAAAACCAACAAAAATTTGATTAATTGTAATAAACTGGGCGAATTTTCTATAATTGAGTTGGGGGTTATCGTAAAAATATATACCAGGTGTTTTATGTAACAGTGAATAATGCACAAAAGGTTTAATAAAAGGCATTACAAATGGTCGCTAAACGTAATTGGGTAAAGCACCCGGTATGGAGGAAGTACCCGGCACATCCACCAAAATTCTAGGTAGTGTTATAACTTTAATCCAGGAGCAAGTGAACTATTTTGGTCCATACGTAACGTGACCATTTTTTATTTGTCTCAAAGCGGAACACTTACGAAATTTTGTGTGTATATATTAAGGGTGTGCGAATAGTGTTCGAATCGAATCGAATCGAATCATTCGAAAATTCGAATAGTTCGAAATATTCGAATAATTCGTGAATTTTTCGAATAATTCGAAATATTCAAATAATTCGTGATTTTTTCGAATAATTCGTGAATTTTTAATTTGAAAACTCACGAATAATTCGAAATTTCGAATAATTTGAAATTTTCGAATAATTCGTCAACTTATCGAATAATTCGAAAATTTTCGAATAATTCGAATATTTTCGAATTATTCGAAGATCTTCGAATTATTCGCACACCCCTAGTATATACAGCGTGTTTTTTCTAAATAAAAGTCCCAAGAACGTGTACATCTGACGATATAAGAAGGAGGGGGTCCTTCTTATATCGTCAGATGTACACGTTCTTGGGACTTTTATTTCTCGTAGTTGATGGCTAATGAGAGCTGTCCATATTTAGAAAAAACACCCGGTATATACCGCGTGTTCTTGTCAAGTGTGAAACCTCGAATATCTCGTTTGTTTATGAATTGAAATGGAAAAGTATCTAAAGAAATTAGACTACGATGTCTATACTTCAATTGACCGACACGATTTTCATTATAACTATTTTGGAAACCGTCATCTAAGGTCACGAAAACGATACAATTTTAGGAAACCAATTACCTATAATAAATACTGCGAATAAATTTCATATAAAAATGATGTTTTTTCTTTTAAAAACTACTCATTTGCTTCTAAAAAAAATATAACTTCTCAGGAATCAATGACCTATCCATTGGTAAAAAAAACGACGTCAGAATTGTTTACGAATGGTTACAATGTCAATGTTATTATTACAACAGTTTACAAAATTTGATTCAAAACAATTGCAAGGCCAATAGTATTGTTTATAAATACTTTTGGCAATCAGCTGATATTACTTATTGTTAGTAACTTTTTAGCGCCGATATGATCATGATGAATTTTTATACCCTGAAATTGAGAAATGATTGGTTACTCTTGCAAACTTTCATTGACTATTTCACCACCTTCTTTTTTATTTTCGCAACAAAAAGTAACCAGTAGACAAAGTTACTTTCGCATTTATAATACAGCCGGAAATTAGGATAAGAGTGTGTAATAGTCATGTTTTGCTCACGCTGGGGACAACGGGATGGACAGCCTGAAAGCGGGACAATCCCGCCCAAAGTGGGACGTATGGTCACGTTATCCATACGCCAACTTCTAGCAGACACTAACATTTGATCGCTTGTTAGGAAAAATGAAAATTGAAGAAGTTTCTGTCTATTTTCCAGAAAATTTGCACTAGAAGAGACTCAACAATGACTGAATCAATTCTAAGCAGATTAAACCAGGGTATGCCCAGGAAAAAATATTTTGTCGAATCATATATAATCATACAAGTTAATTATATATGATTAGATCCAAAAAAATGGCCATGTCTAAGCATATCTACTTATGCATTATTATACATAAACATATCTATTTTAAAAAAGAATGTAGGCTGCATACGGGATCGAACCTCGACCATTTAGGTGGAAACTGCGAACCTTAACCTTTGAGCCATCTCATTGCTTACAATTATGGTCGAATTATTACTATATACGTCATGTAGAAAAGTTGGAAGCTTTTTTTCTTCAAAGTTTCCAACTAGTGCGTTTTAATACTGTATTATATGAACACTCTAAGGATATACGTTAACAAACAAACTTTTAAAAAACCTAAATATTCTTAATCACAAATGAAATTTAACAATTGACTGGCAAAATTACAACACAAAATTGTATTAGTGGAAGACTCGAATTTTCTTTTCCATATTATGACCTAACCAAAAAAAAGTCAACGCGTTCTCAAAAATAGTATTAGCAGCCGGTTATTTACGAATTTTTACCCAAAAATAAGAATCCGGGCGACATGATGTCATTAATGATTAACTTACGTTAACCGCGAATAAAATTTGTACTATAAAGATGTATTATACGTATAAAAATTGACATGAAAATTTAAGATGTTTACATACTAATTCCAAAAAACAACTGCGAAAATGTCTTTCTCTCTTTATCTGTGTATGTGTGACATTATGCTAAGATCTCCATTAGAGCCAATCATATATTATTTATACTAATTTTTATATAATTATATATAGGGTTATATATAATTATGTATAGATTTTCACATGCTGATTTACAACCATTTATGAACAGATACAGAGTTAATATTGATCAGGTAAGATTATATATAATCATATGTAACTCTATATATAATTATATATGAGTCTATATATAATGACATACAAGACGCACTGTTACAGACAAGATTAAATCCAACCATACATGACTGTACATTGATCGGATATGATTATGAATAATCATATATAAACTTATATATGACTAGATATAGTTCTACACGAACCTATGTATAATTATGTATGAATCCATATATAACCGGATACATGGTGCATTAGTACAGAAATAATCAGATCCAATTATACATTAATCTATAAATGATTATATAAAATCATATATAAGTCATATATAAATCATAAATAAATATATATGATTTATATATGATTTATAAATAACTATAAATAGTCATAAATGATCAGATAAAAACATTTTTTCCTGGGTGGACATTATAATTACTGATAAAGGATCGAGTACTCGAATCGATTACAATACTTTAACCTTCAACTCTCTGTTCAGTATAGAAAAACTTCACCCACCGTATAAAAATGTATACATACCACATATCCTTTGCTGGCTTTAAGTACAACAGTTCGTGATGAATTGATGCTTGAATCTAAATATTTCCCAGCACGTAAATCATAGAACATTAACATACCAAGACCGGTGCCAACAGTTAATACATCACCTTGAAAACTAGCCGAACGTATACCACAACCTGAATATCGTGATGAGACTTTTTTAACAGCCTAATTATATAATAATTTTTTTATACCATCATATAATGTTATTTTTTTTTATGAATAAAAATCAATTACAAACTCAATTTGACAATTGAAACATAAAAAATAATTAAATTGATAATACCTGTAATGTACGACAATCTAATAATAATGTATATGAACGACAACCAATAGCATATAAGCCATTATCTTGTACAGCTAAACAGACATTCTCTTGTGATGATGGTAAACGTCTCGATAATTTCTGTTTAAATGTTTCAGCATTCCATATATGTATATAACCGTTTAAACTTAATGCAGCTATTTCTTCATAATTTTTATTAAATGTTAATGCACGCACCTTCTGTGCATTCCGACAATCTTTTATTGATATCGGTGTTATATGATGATAGATTGGTATATCGGATTTATGTTCAAACATATCATTTGTGATACGCCATAATGCCATTTTTGTATCACGACTACCTGATACTAAGAATTCATCATCTAACCAACACATATCGAACACCCAATCTTTATGGGCATTCTCACCAACACATACTGGATCTAATGTTGGTAAACGATATACGGAAATATCACATGTATTACGTGCACCTGTTGCTAATAGTGTACGTGATGGATTGATTTGTACTGAATGTATACCACAATGAGATTGTTGTTGTTGTTGTGGTGAAGATTGATCAAGTGATAGATTTTCACGACGGCTTAATAATGATGGAATTTGATCTAATTTATGTGTAACTACATCGTATACCATTAACTAGAAAATAAAATGCAATTACAAAAACTTGTACCAGTAAATTGTGAGTTGGAAATTTGGACAAACACTGACGTCAGAAGTGAAACTTCTTAGGTTAGAGATGCAGTTCATTTTTTTATGGATTTATTTTCTTTCTGTCGTTGCCTGAAGGTTCGACTTTTTTCTGCATTTCACTTCTCTCAAAACAATATTCATATATAATTTAACGTCAATAATTAATTTATAAATACAAAAATCATAAATCACTGTAGGCCAGGAAATTTTAGTTTAGTTTCGCTCCCACTCTTCCCTCTCAGCTGTCTGTAGAGGGGAAGGATTTCCCCTCACGGGGTCCCGCATTTTCGTTACGCAAATTCACTACTCTATCGCGCCAAAAGAAGTTTCACTTAAAAAAAAAACGAAGTTCTAAACATATTTTCCCCTTTGTGAGTTTTAGGGAAGAATAGATTTGGCACGTCAATGATGACTTTATAGTACGAAGGGTAGATCTTTAGAATTCCTACTCTTCAAACAGAAGGATAGACAACTTTTAAGATACCAAACAAAAAGATTGTAACTTTTTGAAATAATGTTTAAAGAAGAAAGCGTATAGTGAACCAGTTTAGAGTAAACTTAATTTACTAATTGTAATATAAAATGGCACTCCAAAGATGTCAAAATCTATGCAACCCACGATTCTGAAAGTCCCTAACTATCGTGGAGGGAGTATTAACTGGAGGGAGCATAGCCTATCTTTCCTGTGTTAAGAAAGTGACGCCAGTCGAACGACCCTACAGAGACCTTTTATGGCCCCTTCAGCTGCACTGAGCATGCGTAAATCCATCTAACAATTCACCTTTTTGTGCACAGTGGCGTGGTGTCCTGTGGCATTTGTCTAGTGTGTTTAAAATAAGGGTCATACCACGTTGGCATTACTGGTTCCCATTCATCTCCAGTGTGTGCGTTGTTTTCATAAATTGAGAGGTAATTATTAGATATTTTTAACTTTAAATTGCAATTACACAATACCCCTTAGAAAAACACAAGCCCACGCCACTGATGACAGTCGCCATATTGAGAGACCTTTTATTATGTGGCAGCAAAATAACGCGGATCACATTTTCCAAATTATGCTCCCTCTAGTTAATACTCCCTCCACGCTAACTATGGGAGATTTAATTCAACATAAGCTCCACAAGTTTTGACACTCTATCTGTCAAAATTTTATATTGCAATAGCGGACTGACTATATTATTACATTCGAAGGGGGTTGATAAATTAAAAATATTTCAATTTTTCTAATAAAAGTCTTAATAAACGGGCTATTATGGCGGTTTGAAAAATAATAGTCCGCTGTTAACGCCCGTTGTTATGATAAACAACCGTTTTTGCAGTCATTAAAAATGTGATCATAACCTCAATTTTTCAGATGTCAAAGAAGAATTTTAAAAAACCAAAAATTGAGTTAAGTTACTTCTTTTACTTATGGCATAAACTCATGAATGGACGTACAGCCCTCGAGCCGTACACTGTCGACACTCACGCGTTATTTGCCTCATAACGCCCTTGATACATTAATTATTATTAACGCAACTACAATTTCCAATCTCTTTCTATTATAATTTAATCAAAAAAATTACCCATACCTTATTGCATTTTGTTCCGAAAACAACTTGCCGATCACTCAACCATTGCGAACAAAACACTTTATTCATATTACCTAATGTGATCGGTGTTTCTTTGAACATTTCATGTGTTAATATATGTCTAGAACCATAATCACTAATTACTGTTGATTTCATTGTTGTTCTTGTTTGTACTGTACTTTTATTAAATGTTTCCCTATATTTTATATAATCAACAAAATTATACGATGTATATAAGATATCTTTTTGTTGTATAATTGTTTCTTCATCACTATCACTATCATCATATGTTATAAAATCTTCTGGTTTATCGGTACGACGATTATTCTCTGATTTCGATTGTTTCGCCTTTATTTTACGTTCTTCTAAACGGGATTGTATCGAACATGTAGGTGTACGACCATATATCGGAAACATACGTGTTGTCGACATTGTTCTTATTATTATTATTACTATTATTATTGTTGTCAATACACGTCATATAATCATTCGAAATAAAAACAAACAAACAAAACAACTATCTAAAATTATAGAATTAATTGTTTATGAGTATCACAATTATAATTTTTAATAATAAATAATTATAAATAAACAAATTGTTGTACGAACCTAAACACAGACTGACAAAATGCACACGGTACCCCAGGTGGGGAAGAATGCAAATAAAGCGAGATAACATTATTGCAACACATGTATTTTTAAATAAGTCTATCTTTTAGTTAATGCGCACGTGACTTGTAACAACCAATCAAGTAGACGAATCGATTTTGTTAGAAATATACCGCACGTCCTTATCGGCTGTACAATAGTTGATAATCCATAGAATACATGTAGTTTTATATTAGTGATATTTATTATAATTTTATATTAAAAAAACAGAATTATTGTAAGGGATTATAATTTAAATCAATTACGCTAGGAAAATTATAGAAAATTACATGTGAAATTTTTGTGGGATATACGATGTAAGACGATGTAAATCGTGCGCTTGCGCAGTGATTTCTTAAACAGTTGCACATTCTCTTTATCTCTAATTTATAAATGCACCGATAGATGTCGCCGTTAATCTTTTTTTTGGAATTTCAATAATTTATCAAAAATAAAGGAAAAACGGCATTTTCTAAATATAAACAATTAATAGCAAATTTCTGCAACAATAAATTAATTAATTCCATCGAGTCCAGCTATAATTAGTGCTTTTCAGGTCCGATGTTCTACATTTTGTAAACCATACGGTATATTATTGTGAAAATTTGTCAATAATTGCGCATGCGTACTATAAACTTGATCCAATAAAATGGAGATGACCGATATAGCTATCTCATTTGAATTTCTAATAATAGCCCTAATCGGCGCCTATTCTTACTATTTGTTGATCTGATAACAGATCTAATCAAATTTGTCGATTGTTCAAATAATAAAACAATCTATCCTATTGATTTCCATTTATTTTCCAATCAATAATACCTGAAATCGTTAGAAATTATTGAAAAATTGTATAAATCACCAATAAAGAAAAATTACTGAATAATTATCAGAAAAAAAACATGATAAGAATTTGTCGTAATTGCTGAGAATCAAGGTAAAAACAACGTCACAGTAGCCTATGAATTTACCCACACATATACAAATATTACAGAAATTGGTTTGCGACTAGGCTATTTTTAAAGATGTGGTGGTATATCTTCAGCGGTGAATCTATAAATTCTGTGTAAATTTTTCAATTAAAAATCCTAATCAATCGATTAATTCGAAATCTAATTACTAATTAATTTAATTAATTAATTAAAGAACGTTCAGGTAAAGTGATTTTAATTATTATTCAATTTGTTTTTTTTTGTTAAATTAAAAGAAATGTTATAGTCTTTTGTTTTTGCTGTCATCTAGGCCACCACTATTATGAGTGCAACTCCAACAATTCTTGATAATAATGAAACAAATGAATCGAATCATGGCCAAGCGGATGATAAGAATATTATTGATAAAATTTTAGGTGAAATGAAATGCCAATTTAATAAGACTGATCGTAAATCTAATAATAATAACAGTAATGATGATGAGAAACAAGAACCGGATGATAATGCAGGAAATGATAATAAATCTAGTCTTAATGATGATGAGGATGATGATGATGATGCTGATGGTAATGATGATGATGAAGATAAGAAACCAGATGATTTAAATAATAAGACTGAGAATAGTACAAATGATGATAAAGATTCGGATGGTGGTGATGTTGATGATAATAATGATGATGTGAATAGTGTGAAAGAGGAGAAACCTAGAATTGTATTATTATTTAAAAAACCAAATACAGAGATGTCACCATCAATCAAAAATAATCCAACAAATAATCGACGTTCATTACGAAACCAAAAGAATCCAACAATTAATAATTGCAATAATGATAAAACGAATGAAACGATATTGAAACGTTCAACAAGACGTCGCAGTAAAGATTGTACAGAATCAATTCTACAAAGTGCTATAGCACGTAAAGAGAAATCATATAATGAATCGAATAATAAGCCACAACGTTTAACCAGACAATTGAAGCCGACACAGAAGATTTTAGAGAATTTGGAAATTGCAAAGCAGGAGAAGACCAAATTGAGAAACAATAAAGTTTTGACACGCAACAACAATAATAATAATAATAACGAAAGTATAGAGACAGATGAACGTTTGAATAGAAAACATAAACATCGACATAACAAGAAAACAACAACAAAACGTTTAAAAAACAATACCAATAATAATGACAATAGTAATAATAATAGTAGTAAAGAATCAGATTCTGATCACAGTATGGAATTGGAGAATCGTGGAAATATCGCTGGCTTCAGGCGATCACGACGTATATCCTCAAGGTTTATTTATTTTCACAATTATTTCCATTTTTATTGTCTGATTATAATTAATTATTTTAGATATAAAGAGGATACTAGTATGGATGTGACTGATGATAGTATTGGCACAACAAATCCATTAGAAGAAACAATGAATAATAATAATGATGAGAATTCAAATGATTTAATTCTATCGAAATTGTGTTTATGTACACAGAAAACGCAATATTATGTAGCACCAAAACAAGGAGGTATTTGGTTTATATTTACGTTATTTGCAAATCAAATTCGTCTTGATCAAAATGAACTTATTAGCCGTGGTGGAGAAATATTTCTACCTAACGTTTTGTCCACAACTGTGAGCGTTTCTTATGACCGCCTTGCACGTACAAGAAAGTCAAAAAGTATCCCACGATAGCTGAGGAAAAATCATTAGCCTTATCCACTCCATGTGCACATCATAGTAGCAATTTATTGACTAAAAAATACTGTTTAGTCCTGTAAAAAAAGTCCAACTCATCAAATTATATTTTGCTTTTTGAAATGAAACTTCTTTAGACGCGGTAGGGTAGTAAATTTGTTCGGAAGCGTAACGAAAATGCGAGAGCCCGTGAGGGCGAAACGATGAATTTGATTTGTCATAGATAAACAATGCCAAACTTAGGGTGTGTTCATGTCGGAGATATCTCATTGCGATACGACACTACCTGGATACCAAAACAAAACTATACTTTAGAACGCAACGTAGCACAGTAAGGCATCGTGCGCTGTGGACACCCCCGTTCTAAAACATTCGTTTGTTTTGGTATTTAGGCAGCGATGTAAACGATCGAGGTAACGAGATATCGCCGACATGAACACACCCTTATTTTATTTAATATTTATTTAATTGCCTAATGTTACTTTCCTCATTTAGAAACAATCTACTGTAGTGCAATCGATACGGTTGGTGATAAGACTTTAGGTTGTAGTCGTGTAATTGAAACAGGCGAAATAATGATGTTACGTCCATCCACTAGAATACCATATAGTATTTATTGTGAATCTCATAAGAATCGTTTATTGAGACACAATTGTTGTCCAACATGTGGCATATTTTGTACACAGGTAATTATGATTTTAATAATTACGATTTTAGAGTCCCGATGTTTTTTGTCTTAAATTTTCACTTCCAAATATGTTGAGCCTCAATTAATAATAATTCGATGTGGCCAAATAGTGAGACCTGCGGTTAGTAAATAGCAAAACATTTGAAGAGACTTGGTTTAATTAAGAGTGCTATTTTAATATCCCAACGAAATTTCGTGGCTTTATTCATATTTCGCTTAAAATCAATTGAAAAAATTTAACTCTCGCCTGGAGAATAGCAAGGGATCTTCTTAAGGGGGTGTTAAACAGTAAATTTATAACCTATTTTAGCCCTTGCCAGTTATATAAAAGTTAGAAGCTTTTCCAAAAGTTTTGAAATTTGGAGGCCCAAAAAACGTGTACGCCTAATAGTGGCGTTTTTTGGCCCATTTTGATGGTTTTGCAGGGTCTCCTGGAGCTCGTACAAAATAACGGATGGTACATTCCTGTCCTACTTTTTCGAGGCTATTCAAATGGTGTAATTCGATTTTTATTATGTTCTTTTGTTATCGACGTTTTTTCCTTATAAGAGATAATATGCAAAACCATCGAAAATGGACCATCCTGAACATTTGTCCTCTGTATTCTTCCTGTATTTTATCTGTTCTGCTTCTTAAGTCACCTGCAATTGTTTCTGGACTACGTTTTAACTACCAAAGGGTGCGTCCAGATTCTATATACATTTGCTGTTCTTTTGTTACTTTAAAATCATTATTATAACATTTTTTGAGCCTCACCAATTGCTAAAAATAATGTCTTTAGTACGTAGAGTTCTCGGTTCTTCTATGTATTTGTACTAAACATCAGGGCGCGATTATTAATTACATATTGTTTTTTTTTTGTTAATTAAGGGACGTTTCGTTGAATGTGAATCGAAACATCAATACCACAAGAATTGTAAATTAACTATTGGCAATTTAGAATGTTGTCCACATTGCGGTATAACAACAACACAATATGATGTTAATATAACAATGCATACAATAAAAAAACCAATATTTTTACCAATGCAAAAATCACAATAGTAAGTCGCCTTATAATTAACTTAACTTATCTATTATCATCGATATTATTTCAATTATTGTTACTTAATTTTTAATTAATTAATTAATTAATTAGAATAAGTTAATTATTATTTATGTAAGATTGTTTTCGTCTTCGTTTTTGTTACACTTTTATAATATTGTTTTCGTTTTTTTTTGCAAAGTTTAAATTTTCAGATTTTTTAATACGATTATAATTTATAAAAATATTTTTCTTTTGGTTTAAAAAATTAGAATTAATTTTAATTTAATTTAATTGTGTTACCAAAAATTAAATAGAGAAAAAAAATCAAAACAACACAAATCCTCAAAAACAATTTTAGTGTAACAGCAAAAATCACCTATCAAAATACATTTAATAATAATAAAAATTCTGATGAAGATACAATTAATTATAATAATTATATACAATCACTTCTACCAATAGGAATATTAAATTTATTAAATATAACAGATTCATTACAAAATCAAGAAGATATACCTAATATCAATGATATTATTACGATTATCAAAACGAATCAATTACAAGAATTAGCGGTAATAATTGGTAAATTATTTTTGGATTTAATTAATCAGATTTTTTATGAATTAATTTAATTATTTTAGGTGCAAAATCGATTGATTTATGTATGAAAATTGCTGAATTAAATGATGGTACATTACTGCATTTAGCTGTACAAAACAGTACATTACCAATTGTTCATATGTTGTTAATATCTGGATTACAACATGACGTATTCGATAAAGACCAAAATACACCTCTGATGTTAGCTATATTGGCTGATAAGAACGATGTTGTTGAATATTTGATCAAAACCGGTTCTACAATCGATTTAAAAGTAACAATATAGTTATTTACTGTACAAGGTGGTAAAGTCACACCTTATCCACGAGTGGAAGTTTGGCTCACGAGGCGGGAGTGGATAAAGGGACTTTTCCACCGTGTACAATACAAGATTTTTTCAATACTTGCCCTTAAAACTTTTTAATTTATTTATTTTTTTAATTTTCTAATAAGTTATGACATTAATTATTATTCATACAGTTGTCAATGATCACAGCAGTTGTTTTTGTTTATTTGCTATCGGTTGCTATGGGTTTCTATCAGCAACTAGCAATTGTTTTTGTTTATTTGCTGTCAGTTGCTATGGGTTTCTATAAACAACTAGCATTTGTTTTTATTTATTTAGTTGTCAAACACTGTTTTTCTTGGTATCTTTACCATCGACTTTTTAGTCGATAAAAGTATTGAAGAAATAAATTATCTTTATATTATTATACATATAATAAATGAAATTGTAGGGAATTGACGGAATGACAGCATTACATTTGGCAGCCAAATGTGGCAATATAAAAGCCTGTGAATTATTATTGAAACCAATCAATCTAAATCGTAAGAATTTCATTAATTGTTTAGATGATGGTGGTTGGACACCATTAGTATGGGCATGTGAGAATGGTTATATCAATATTGTGAATTTTCTATTATATAAAGGTGCCGATCCATCTATACGTGATGTTGAACATAATGTTGCATTACATTGGGCTACATTTAGTGGTAATGTAAATATCATTGAATTACTATTGAATAATGGTTGTGAGATTAATGCAATTAATGCACACGGCGATACACCATTGTAATTATTATTATTATTATTTTGTAATTGTTGTAATTATTTGTGGTAATTTATAGGCATATCGGTGCTAGACAAGATCTATACGATTCGGTTTTAATATTATTGGCACGTGGTGCTGATGTACATATTCTCAACAAAAATAATGAGCTACCATTAGATTGTGTACCAGCAGATGGTACTTGCTATGGACCATTATCATTGAATACATCATTACAAGCGATTACAGTCTATGAACATCAGAGTGTACTATTAACAAAGTAATCTCAAATAATTGTATTTTTAACAAAACGAAATGTTGCGGAATATTATTGTTAGGTCGGTGTAAACAGGGCCGGCTCCAGGCAAGCTTTTTCCTTTTTGAATTTACTAGTTACCTCCAGGTAGCTGTGGTTTCAGGCCGGCCCTGGCTATAAAATTAGTAAAAAAATGTTGTGGACGGGATTTTGCAACAACCTACAAATAATACTCCAACAATGTTTTGTGTTAGCGATTAATTTTCTAAAAAATGTTATTATTTTAGTGATATTTCAAAAGGTAAAGAATTGAATCCAATCCAATGTTATAATAGTGTTGATAATGAACCGAAACCTAATGATTTTATCTATATTACAAAGAATTGTACAACATTAGATGATGTTAAAATTGATACGAAAATTACATCGATACAATCATGTAATTGTGATGAACGTTGTATTGATGACGATTGTAATTGTGGTAATTTATCGGTACGTTGTTGGTATGATGAAGATGGTAAATTGGTGTCCGATTTTAATTTTACAGGTAAATTTGTTTTATTATAAGTTCTTGAGAGTTGTATACGAAACAGTTTGTATACGAATTTATATGTCGTTGTTTCTGCCACTTGTTTCGATTAATTATACGCCCTACTTTTAGTTCTGTGGTTTATCATTCGATCCTCATATGTGGAATTTCTATGTCTGTTCCTGCAAATAAGTGGTCGTATAATGGGCTTTTTAGCTTTGTAGAATATTATTCTAACTTTATCTTATTTATTAGAACTTCTATTTGCTATTTTTCTATTTAATAAGTAAGTTAAAAGGCTTTTCAAATTGTATGTCTTTCAGTTTACGTAATTTATCCCTTTTTGTTTCTTTGGTATCATGATCGCGTGACCTATTATTAGTCTGTAGATTATTCGCTCTTTGTCTTACTTATTTAAATCCGTATATTTCTGAGTTGATGGCATTCCTAGCAAAAAGTGCATTTTGCCTCCTGATTTGATTAATGTTCTCTTAGACATTCCGTTTTGTTTTATTTCTATGGAACACTTGCTGTCCTTGTTTGAAATTCAATCGGTTGTTGATTAGACTCCATTCAATGCTATTTGGATACTTCGTGGTGTAACAAGGAAGATTAAGTAGTTAGTGGGAGTAATTAAATTTACCCAGTCTTTCAGTGGCGTACAATAAATACCCATTATTTATAACCCTTATAATTGTGATTGTTGCCACTAACGTGACGCCTATGGAAAAATATATACGACTACTGTCTCGCTCTGTTGTCCCACATTTTCTTCTACCGTTGGTCGCATACTGTCACCAACTACAGACTCCTTGTTTCCGCAGCTAGTTCGTCTCACTATTCTGAATTCTGTTGGTTTCTAGCTATCTGTGGAATATTGCTCGATCTTTGTCTTACTGTTGTAAATTCGTATCTATATTGCATTTAAATGGTCATTTCACTTGTAGTCTTTCTATAAAGAAAGTAGAAATCGTTGGCAATTCTGCGTATTTTTTCCAAATATCGCTCAATCTTTGTCTCGCTTATTTGAGATTCTATTTGTCATTACATATTAGAATATTGTGTATGTGGTGAGTGGCAGCATCCCTCTTTCTCTTAGAATTATATCAAATCAAATGCATCCGACAGAGACAGAAATATTACTAGTCTTCACATGCAGCAGAATCGAGCCACAAATTGTTTCTAGATTTTAATCAATTCAATTTGTAGATATTCCAATGATATTTGAATGCAATGATGGTTGTACATGCAATTCAATCAGATGCAATAATCGTATCGTACAGAAAGGATTAAATTATCGTTTTGAAATCTATAAAACAATTAATAAAGGTTGGGGTGTACGTACATTACGTACAATCCAAAAGGGTAGTTTTGTATGTGAATATGTTGGTGAAATTATTACAGATTTAGAAGCTGATAAACGTGACGATGATAGTTATTTATTCGATTTAGAGAATCGTGTATGTAAAAGTATTAGTGTATGTTAAATACTATTAATTTAACATTGAATTTTAATTAATTTTTCCCCAAATTAATTCAATTTTAGGATGCTGATAGTTATTGTATTGATGCAAAATTCTATGGGAATTTTGCACGTTTCATTAATCATTCGTGCAATCCAAATTTAACATCAGTTAAAGTATTTATCGATCATCAAGATTTACGTTTTCCACGGATTGCATTCTTTGCCAATCGTGAGATTACCCCAAATGAAGAATTAAGGTAAAATCCTACTTTGTTTGTTTTGATTATATAATTCTGTTGAAATTTTCAGTTTTGACTATGGTGAGAAATTCTGGATGGCTAAATATAAATCATTGTCGTGTCTATGTGGTAGTGATCAATGTAAATATTCAACAGATGCAATCAATAATACCGTACAACTCTACCAAAGACGTTTATTAGAAGAATGTGGTTAATTTGTCGTTATTTGTTTTGAATTAAATTTAATTGTTATTCCATTGTTTTCGGACCAAAAATCCTGCTTATGACTGATTTCTTTATAAATTCTATGTCATACGTATATTATTTAATTACTATTATTAAACAAGAATTAATTAATATAAAGGGATAATTAGTTGAATTTAAGATAAATTCATTTATTAAAATTATATGTGAATATAATAACATGTGACTTATTTCTAAAATTAACCAGTCAATTTGTCTTAAATTAAAACAATTCTCAGGCCAGTGTAGTAGAAAAGTTGAAAAATTCCGGATAATTTCCATAAAAAAAAATCTATACCGTTCAAATCAAACAAGCGCTAGTATATCTGTAAATTGTGTTGTGAACAAAGAGGGCACTACAATAGAGTATTCGGCTATTATCTATTTCGTTTATACACATTTTGTAAGTGTTTGATTTCAACAGTATAGTCATCTCTTATTGTTAATATCAATCGCTTTTAACAATTAGAGATGGCGGTTATACAGGCTTGGCATTCGAACTAAGCATAAACAATGGAATATCAATAGTGAAGACATCTTTATTTGTATTACTCTTAAAATATGCCTATGCCATTTGCCAACTCTGTATAATGGTAACTTGTTTGAAATGTAAGGAATGATGGAGAAAATTGACTAATTCTGGAAGCCCAAAATGTGATTGTGGCGTGTTCGTTAAAAATTACAGGCTTATTTTGTGAGTTGTTTTGTCTCTTTTTGGAAATCATAGTAATTGTGCAATTAAAATAATACAAATGTGCTTTGAGTAATTGTCGCCAAAAATGCTAAAAAGGCACAATTCTATGATTATTCTCATGTTTTTTTTTCCACTCAATTAATCAATAGATATGCTTCTACTTGATATAATAGCGCTAAAATGCGCCACCTAATTGCGTTAATATTATTATTATTTAAATAAACAATTGACTATAATAGGGAGACTGATTTTCAAATCAAATTTGAGCAATTATATCTAATTTTCAGGGGTTAATAATATCAATGAAAAATATCGATAAAAGGCCACAATTCTAAATCGTTTATCATAAAATCAACAAACACGAACTACCAATTAATTGATAAAAATTAGGAACTTTTCCAATAAATTGCCGTTTCCCCCAAAAAAAAACCGCTTATATAATTGTGTAATTTGTTAATGGATTAAATTGGTGTAAATGTTGCTCGTTATTTGCTTTAACATATCCCCATAGATTCATTGCATCTTCACAATTCTCCTGTATAAATTCAACTTCGGTAAAATTCAAATCGTATCGCCAATGGAATGGGGCACTTTTCGAATCACGAAATGTACTCGAAACGCCGCCGATATTCTTCGTTGTATGCGTATTTAAAAAATCTTTGACTTGCTGATGGAAATCGAGATTGAAGAATTTGAATAGTTCCTCAACGGTCTTGTACGGATCCAATGATAGGTCCTCATAGCGCATCGCCCTGTAATTATAATTAATTGCTTAATTAATAGAATTATTTACATTAAAAAAAATGCATAATAATCAATAATTCATATTAATCAACGATAACTTTGTTTGCTGTGGTAATTTTAAAATTTTATTTATAGCAACAACAGTTTTTTTTTAAATTATATGAAAACAAACAAGGGTGAATGTACTTTTAATATTGCACCGCTACGACGGTGGGTTATTTTAAGAATTCTTTGAAAATATCCGTGGAAATTATTGAGGAAAACTGCTAACTTGCGTAAAACGTTTGAAATTTTTTACACAAGAACACGATTTTTTTATTTTCCTATTGTATTTTTATTATTTGTGATAACAATAATATTAATCTTAATATATGTAACCTACACTGTTAACGAATTAAATGTTTAAAATTATATGAGATAAATAAAATGGAGGCGTCTATAATAATCAATGATTTCTTTACAACACGGCGCCAACCTGTAATACGAATAAATTAAACGTGTTGTATGAGGGCAGATTACCAGTTTATAAAACGATTAAATCGAGGGCCTGAAATTCATTGGAAATTTACTGAGTTAAGTCACGATTTGTTTGACCATATAAGCTGTATCAATGCCAACTTTGTTAGTTTTGCTAGAAAACAATTATCATTTGCACAATAGAGAGTAAAGCTTCCTGGATTATTTCACAGTAAAAAATTCAATAATTAACGTCAAGGAAAATTCTACTTTATTATTTTACGCTTAAAAATAGTGACAGCAAAATTAAGTAAGTAAGTTAAGTAAATATGCAAAACAATAACATATGCACCCAATCAAGAAGACGCTATAATTACTAAAATTCTTTAATCTTATGTTATACAGCCAGTCTGTTCCTTCAAAAGTAATTGCTTAAAAGAATTGTTAAAAAAAGGATTTTTACACGTGTAGCAAAGAGTGTAAAATATCTTCATAACTAGATTTTTCCAAATGCCTGTTTTCAGAAATTCGCTAATATTTTGGACCAGAGAAACAACATTCAGAAGAATTTTACTACAATTTTCAGAAATTTCGTTAGCACTAAAGATCTAAGACTCTAGTGCTAGCAAACAAGACAATTTTCAGTCCCCAAAATTGCTAGTTTCTTTCATTAACCTCTCAATAGCGACCTATTAGCGGTGAATTCGTCCATTGTCGACTATTTACAAACTTTTCTATTGAGAATTTGGAACAGGACTGTCCAGATATAATAGGATTTTTGAGTCAAGAGCTCGTCACGAAAGGTTCAAGGTTGAAGTGCACGGAAGCAGTCCGCTAACTTAGTTTTTTCTTTGAACATTCATGGATTTACAAATCCTCAAATTGAAGATTGAGAACAGGGCTGTCCAACCCTTCAAGATTATCCTATTGTATACGGCAAAAAAGCAAATATGGTTGGATTTTTGAAATATGAGCTTATAACTTAGAATGATATTGCCATTGTAACAGTAATACGTTTTTAATATACAAACAATATGTGGTAAAAAGAGACGAAATACCAGCAGTTGTCTACACTAGAGTCATTTTTCAAAAACTTGACTCTATCTGGATGAAATGGGGGTCTTAAATTAATTAATTTTTCTTTGGGGGAAATTAAAAAGAAACATTATTTGACCACGAAGCTCCCTTGGAATGAGAGTTTGAAGCCCAAATATTAGTTTCATAACAAATACGTCCCTGTAGACTCCAATTCAATGCTTCTGGAAGACCCTGTCCTACTAAGCTGAAAGTTACGTTTTTTTTCAGCGTTCAAAGTTGGCTGCGACTAAGCTACTCTTAAGAAATGGTTCGGATTGGACACTCCTGACTTTGAGTCAAGTTGCTTATATGCTGTAGATCGTGTTAAATAATCTTGTTGGGAACTACTTCAGAAAAGCAGATTTCGCCAAACTTAGTTTTATTTTTTCTAATTTCCAATTTACAAATATTCAAATTAATGATTTAGAACAGGGGCGTCCAATCGTTTAAGGTTACTGGACAGTGTATGGGAAAAAAATTGAATCATCATAACCTTGTGGCTTGAATGATGTCAGTCAGTACGCGATAAAAAGAAAAAGAATATCAGAATCGTTCGACAAAATGAACAGGGCCGGATTTGCATTTATGCGGGTCCAAAATTAATTATTCCTTTTAGGGGACTCAGGACGAGAAGATAAAGTTTGAGTTCATTAATTTTTTTTTCAATGTCCACATGAGCTTGTCAAAGTTGGCTTCGAGTTAGCTATTCTTAAGAAAGATTCGGACAGTCCTAACTTGGAGTCAAGGTGTTTATAACATTTTAGCTCGACTATATACACTTACCGGAACCGATCCGGATACTTTTTAATTAAATCAACAGCAGCCTTATAATCATCCACCATATCAGCACACAACAGATCGGGTTTATCACAATCCGGTTGTCCGGGACACCAATCTCTATGTTTCCTTGATTGTAACGTACCTCTCGGATCTCGTATCAATAGAATGATTTTCACATTTAATCTAGAAACGATAAACAAAAAAAACAAAAACGTACAGTTGGATTGTTTAAAATTTGATCAACTCGACTCACTTTGGATCGTTCAATAATTCTTCGGCTAATTGTAGTTTTAAACGTACAGTTTTCATTGATTGAAACGGAAATTGTTGACAGAAACGATTTAGAAATGTCGAATTGAAACAATAATACGGATATAGATCACAATATTGCCATAATCGTTGATTATGTGTAAATAAATATAAATGCTGTTTACCATAATTAATATAATGTTGTAGATTTGTATAATCACAGTTTAAGAGATTCTTTAAATTCTTTATAGCTGATTGACTTAATGGTTCATTACGTATACGTACAATACCATAATCCAATAATGGTTCGTAATGGTAATAATTACCAGGTACTGAATTTAGTACATCACCCAAAAATGTCGAACCACTCCTCCATGTTGTTATAATAACATTACGTAATGGTCGACCATTTGTTGATAATGTAAAATTATCAATTGTTGTCAATTTCGGGAATTGATAATCAATCAATTCTTTACGTAATTGTTGTTGGATCTCCTTTATAACATCATCCATTGTTTTCATATCATAAATACCATCATTATTACTATTAGTAGGACCATTATCGAAGAGGGCTTCTTGTAAACTGATACCAACACGTAATCTGGGTTGTTGATCATTATTATAATAATTAATTGGATTCTTTTGATTGAAAACAATCAATAATAAACTAATTATACCAATTATTGAAAGACCCCAAATACCACTCTTACGTACCATTATTATTTCAATAATAGTACACCCATCAAGTTACCACTGAAATAATGATTGTTTTTCATTGATAAATTCGTACAAATTATTTGATACTTACATACAAGAACATATTGGGAATTAATTAACAAAAAAAATAGAATAATAACAATTTAATTAATAATAAGAATGGTGATATTGTTGATAACAATAATAATAATAACAAGAACAACACAACACTAACATTTTTAATTTATAAACAGAAAATAATCAAGTGGCCGATCGTCTTTGTGACGAACAAATGAGGCCGCATTAGCGTGGAAAGGTAAACGAGTTTCAGATGTTTTTTCAACTGGTACTCCCACCACTACTGGTATGTCCTACGGGAAAAGCTCCGCATATTGTCGATCTTGTTTTAACACATCTGCAATACGATTTGGCTATCTTTATTTAACAATAATCAAACCGCACAGGGCCGGATTTGAATGTTTCTTGTTGGACAATTTTAGGAATCCTGAAGCTATTTTTCGTATACTCTACTGTTAATTATGAATTAAGAACGATTTCTTGCAACAATTTAAGGCTGATATTACAGAGAATCCGGCTAGAAATTAAAATTAATTATTAACGAAGTAGTTTTGCAACAATTCCCTGTGGATTATTTGCAATTAACAGATTCACTTTTTTTTTAAATTAAAATTGATGATAACGCTGATTTATCAAATATAATTTTCTGGTATATGTATTCAGTTGTATTAAGTTTGGCTATCAGCCAAATTACTGGGTAATTTGCAAACCAAATGGATTTAAGTTTTCACAGGAAAATCCACAATCTTTGAACTGATATATTAAATTTATCAACCGAAGGGTGCCTAGATTTGAGTTGGTAACCTTGGTGGTATTTCTGGGAATTTATTTGTTTGTGTACCTACCCCGCTTACAATTCTGGCACTACCCATCTTGTTTAATGAGATATTTGTCAAATCTAGTGACCCTTTGGTTGTTGTTGAGATGATGTTAAACTGGTTGCATACTTCACGTTTAATTACTAAGTAATTTCTAAACCAGATTTTCTGTAGTAGTATTAATGCGAATTAAATTATAATCGATTTACATTGCACTAATTCCTCATTAGAAGGTGTGTTTCATTAATGATCCCGAAATTTTCAACGTATTTTTTAATTATTTCACCAACCGAAATATACGGGCAATTAATTAATGTTATTCCTAAGGATATTTATTTATTTATGTTATCGGGCGACCGGTTTCGACTTTAAGTCATCATCAGGCCCTATAGTCAGTCCCTACAGTATTGATACAATATTTCCCTCGTCATGTTCAGTTTTAATATTTACAATCAATGTTATTGAATAAAAGTTTTTATAGGGGAAGGGGGGGCAAGATGGGCCTCTGGGGGCACGATGGACCCCCTAAATTTTTTGAAATTTATAAACATATGGGGACAAGATTGGCCCCCTGTATTTTTTTTTAATTTTAATTTTTACAATTATTTATTTGTTGAGTAAAATCATAAAAGTTGTCTAATGTCTGTTAACTTCAGTATCATGTTAATTAAAATAAAACTTAATAATAAAACGACAATAGTCAATTTTTTTAAGGGGGCCCATCTTGCCTCGCATTTTAAAATTTTTATTGTTCAACCGACGCTACATATTAACACGTAATATATATCAAGGGGCTAAAAAACAGTGGAACGAGTAAAGTAAAATTAGATTATGAGCATTTTTCCTTAAGGGGCCCATCTTGCCCCCCCTCCCCTATATACAATTTTTACAAGGCTTTGATTTTCTACCACGTGATGGTTGATTTTCTATTCTATGAATAATTGTTTATAATTATGGATTATGTGAATTTTATGAATTTTTCGAGTTTTTTAATTAGACACTAACTCCCGACAATTTTGCATGAAACGGAGTATAATAGAAACGAAGATGACAAATTGGTTGCATATCTCACAGATGACAGTGTTTCGAAAGATTAATAATAATAATATTTTGCAAGAAAATGAAGGAAAACAAACAAACAATGTTAATTTGGATATTTCCTGATAAATTAAAGATAGAATTTTATTATAAATGCTTAAAGTTCGATGTAGTTAATCTAAAATCCACAGTAGATAGACAACTTCAACTACACTAGTGTTAAACTGGTTGCCTACTGTTCAATCTTGTATAAATTCATTACTGAACAATTTATGAATCATATTGACCTCTGAAAGTTAAGTTGCAGGTTGCACTGTCATCTATCTGTAATGATTGAATGTATATTGGATTATATTAATAACTTCAAGACGTAATTGTAGCTAATTAACGATTTCAAACATAAAAAATTACATCAAATCAACGACAGCAGTGTTAAATTCCTTTGTATTGAATTAAAATATTACTGAGTAATGCTGCTGAATCAAACTCTTCTGACTTCAAAAAGAGACGGCGTTCATCCATAATTCACTGCTGAGTAATTTCTGAGCTGGATTATCTTGGAAGCAATAATAAAAGCTTGTGTTCCGAAAGTATAGAATCACAAGTGACGTAATAAGAATATATATCTCATCTTTGTTCACTATATTATGTTGGTGGAGTTAGACAGAGACATGACATGTCTTTTCTTTAGTGCGCCAGTGTAGAAGAATCGAACTATTAGAGATCGTGTCATCAAACTTCAGGACCTGAACTTGTAGCTAGGAGAGAGAGAGAGAGAGAGGGAGACAAAGTAGATGAGAAATCTTTACGAAAAGATCAGTGAATACTAGAGTACTGTCTTCTTTCACATTTCTTCGAAATATATCTTAAGATACATGACATAATTACAGAGCCGGACTGAGACTTATTTGCGCTCGGGGCAAACAAGAGTTTTATTCGTCCTTTTCGTTGTCCATTAAATAAAATTCTTCATATTTAAATTGTTGGGCGCCCCATTCTAAACGGCCCCCGTGGCTCTCCCCTCGGACCGGCACTGCATAATTGTTGACATTAACCAGTAACTTTCGAATCAGACCGTTTATGAGCTGTTTCACGTAACTTTGTCCGTCTGAAGGCGTGGCTTGTGTTGGAGATGAGAGAGAAAAAAAGAGTAGAAGAGAAGAAAAGGCATTGGGTACTCCCGCAACTTTGAGCGGTTTATCGTGAAACCGAATATAAATAATAAATATGAAGAACTTTTGTGTTAAATTGGTTGCCTACAAGAATCATTCGATGTTTGAAACAAATTGCAATCGATAATGTTAAGTTGATTTGAAATTTTCACCACAAAAAGCAATAAAATTCTTCAACAACGCCAACACAAAACCAACATTTTATGGACGTTCACACAGACATTTAACGACTTTTAACCAATTACAATGGACCTTTTTAGTGGTCGGTGTGGGTAAAATAGCAAAAACAAAAAAAGACCGATAACAACCACAACGTACGGCGCCGCCAGTCCGGTCCTGGCTATTCTTAGTGAGTTTTTGGATTGGCTGGCAGAGAGTGGCGGCGGCAGCCAGCCAGAAGGTATATTTCTCGTTCGATCCCAAAGAACTGTCTCGTCTACCCAGTTGTGGGTTGATCTGAACGTTGTTAGTTGTGTTCTAGTTTTGCTTAAAAAAAAATATAATTAATTAATAATAAAACGAAACAAAACTACAAATCTCTCATGGTCAAATGTGAAAGAGTTAAGTAAAATTGAACGTTTCTTGTGTGTTGTTTTTTTTTTGAAAAATTTTCGATTGGATCAGGCGACAGTAATCCGGTCCGGACGGACGTTATTAAATATCATCCACTCAAAATAATTGATGGTTTAGTGTTATTGTTTTGTTTTATATCAAGTGCAGAGATGATGCTATTATTTATATCATCATTACCATTATTATTATTTGTATCGCTTACAAATTGCTCTAATTACCAACAATTACAACAACAACAATTACAAAAATAAACAAAAATAAAATAAATACGGTAAGTTTTCTAATTGAAACAGCGAATGTGTGCGTGTCTGTTTGCGGTTCTGGTGTTTTGTTGTTATTTGTAGTTTGCTGTTTTTTTTTTCGAAATTATAATAACAAGTTTTTCGAAACAACACCGCCCCCCCTATAAAATCGATAATACGGCCCATGTTGTTTTGTCTTTTTAAGGGTAGGCGTGCATTCGCGGCCATTCGTCTTTTATTTGTAACATCCAGCGCCGGCTACAAAGGGACTGTTTTATTTTTTTTTTATATTTTTTTTTGCGATTCTTATCGTAAAGGGCCTCGTTTTAGTGAAGACCGGTCCTGGCAATATCTAGAAACAACCGTGCCTTGAAAGAAGATAGAATTTCATTTGGCTTTTCCAATCAATGAATTATCGGTGAAATTCGATTAGAGATGTGTTCGCATGTAGAAATTTCACTGATCAGGTGAAAACCAATAAAATGAAAGTTGATAATTGATCATGTAAGATTGGAAAAAGTGCTGGGGGCCGGCTCGTATTGCGTTCCTCAATTACAACTCAACTGCTACTATTTTTGAGCAATGCATTGATCTTAATTGATCTTACAGTCAGAACAGGACAGGATTTGAAAAATTCTAAGGTTGGAACCTTAATATTTCTTCACTCAAAGTTTTACTTTATTGCAGTGTTTTGATTCGTTAATCTTCTGCATTGGTGCGGTCTTAGATCCGCGATTCCGGCTTTGTTATTTGTTTGAGAAAATAGTGGCTTAAGACAAAATCGTTAAGCTGGGCTTTAGTGACAGATTTGGAAATTTCTTCAGAATTGTTATTAATCTACACTTAAACATTAAAACAATGTGTTTGCTTGTTTATCGTCCGGTTTATCTTCCATTTGTGGTTTTCCATTTAAAATTAGTTCATTTTTGATTCTCTTCTTATTATAAATGGACTCAAAGTGATCGTTAGTCGTGTATTTACGGAAAAATGTTACAAAATCGGACCAATTTTACTTCTCGTTTCTTGAATCTAGAATGAACTCCCCAAAGAGATTTTTTACCCTATTCATTATTCTAGAGGCGAAAGGTTGCTTCTTGCAAGTGTAGAGGAGTCTTTGTCTCGTTTGTTTTACTTCATTACACTTTTTTGATCTACTTAGGACTTCTTAAGTTGCAAATTTCGACTGTGTCACCCATTTGAGGAACAAAAAGATCGCTTAGGGTGTGTTCATGTCGAAGATACCTCGATGCCTCGTCGTTTACGACTTCCAGAAATATCTCAACATTTTTTTCATATATAAAAAGTTTCATCAGTTTCTTTGCATTCACAACCGGGTCCCTTTGTAGAGAAATCCGACACTGCATTTTACTTCATTACAGTTTTTCGACTTTTTTTTAATTCTAAATCTTCTTAAATTTATGTTTCCGATTTTATCACTAATTTGAAAAACCTGAAATAAGTATTAAAGCAATTGATTCATTTGCTTATAAGTTAGAGTCGCACTTTTGAGTGTTGCTTTATTATTAATCTAATTAAGCAGGAGTTTGTTGTTTAGTGAAGCAACATAAACCGGTACCAAAAGACATTTTGCGATTTCGCGGAAATCGTAAGCAAAACCGATCCGCATATAGAAAAATTTGTTGAACAAACTGAAAACTCATGGGAATATTCATGGTAATTCCATCATTTATACCATTTATATTCAATTTTAGTAACTAGCTTGTTTGCAATTATTCACTTGGAATAGTTATCATTTTTTTGCTTTTATAGATCCAATGTAGAAAGCTTTAATTATACTTAACGTTAAATACGTTTTACCCCGTAATTTTCTAGATTTTCACATAAAAAATTCAAGCCTTAATGTGGCAATGCAGTATCGATCCACAGTGTACTGTAATTGTAGAAATGCTGGTACTTTATTAAAAAATCATAAAGCCACGTATTGGATTGATCACGAACACAATTGTACAAAACAATTAAGCTCATTCTATATACTGTAGGTATACAGTGACGGCATTTGTTATAGGCTACAATTGGACAACTAGATTATTTCAAAAGTATGTGACGTAATCGGAAGATGTTTCTGTCTTTGTTCACAACATTGCGGTTTCTAGATAGGCGTATAGTTCTAAACGCCATGTATTATTCTCATATAAAATTTTGACAGGTAGTGTCAAAATGTATGCAACTCACTATTCTGAAAATCCCTAGTTTTTGACTTACTTGAAATAATAGAGTTTTATCAAAGACTTATTGAAGATGAATTAAATCCCAGTTAGGAAGTTTCATAAACTTAGTGTTTGGAGTAATTGAACTATAGTTAAGTGTACGTATTGTTTGTATTACAATGTTAATACAGATACGTTTACTCTACTCTGTTAATAGACTGAAGGCGTTGTATTCTTAATAGTATAAGAATGTTTTGTATAATTGGAATTTTTCACAAAAACCTCTGTTTTTTTTTGATTCGTGTTAAATAATTCAATAAATAAGTAAATCCGTTATTACACAAAATAGCCACACCTAAATTGAACATTATTGGTAAAGTTGCAAGTTTAACAACATTCCAGCTTTATTGTTGTTTTTTTGTTGTTGTACTTCTTCGTGAAAAATACGAAATGACAACAACAAATACAAGATTTCATCCATTTTCAGAGTGTTGTCTGGTTTGTTGTTGATAAACACCAACCAAAACAAAAATAAAAACAAACACAAACTTGCTGTAGACGATAACTATCCGTTAAATATTTTCGCAAACATTATACTTAATAATAATGATGATCATTGTGATGATAACGTCCAAATGGACAATTGTCGTTTACTTTACGTTTCAAAGATTAAATCGATTATCACCATCACAAAACGACTGTGTGGTAAATACCACCGGCATAGGTGAAGGTTGTACCAAATCAAGTTATCGGTCATAGAATGGTAGACCTTGATTTGTTCACGTGGCGCCGTAAATTAACAGTGAATCGGTGATGTCGCGCCCTGATTGGCCGATACTTCGCGAGTGCAACACTCGGTAGCGTCATGATTGGATTTTCCAATGAGCGGTGACCGCATCGACAAGTGGGAAGCGGCATTAAGTAAGCGCTAGTGTTAGCCGCCTGGTTTTATGCGAACATTTTTGCAATTCTGCCAATTATTCGATCGATTAAATATTCTTGAGCAACCTAAAGTAGATGGGTACCGATCACCGTTATTATCAGTTGTTTTCTTGAAATTTCTCCAATCACGCCTTTTATTAAGATTACAAAAGCATTGCTAGTAATTCGTTTACGTTAAACAACACAAAGATTGCCCACGGATCTTAAACTCTTATTACTTATTACAACAACTTGGAAGAAATTTGCATTTTTCTCAACAGTTTATTGTTTGATTTCAAAATAAACATTAACATTGTTTATTTTACTTTTCGTTTTTGTCTCTTCATACACACATACAGTAATAAAAAATTTAAATAAATAATTTTTACTTTTATTAATTGAATGTTGCTTATATACACCAACGAACTTGAATGTTAAGTAGTTGAGAACACATAAAATGATTTGTATTTGTTTAAATGTGAAAAAGTAAAAGTAGCATGACATTGTCATCTATGTGGAGGACAATTGTTTGTTAAGATGAAAACACTGACATTCACGATTAGTAACGATGAATAAATCATTGATTTAAATCGGTTGCACGGACAAGACTTTCACACAAATTAACACTTATTGTGAAATAATGTTGTGCTGTTAACACGTTGACTGCAACTAGTGACCGTTTCAGGTCATGGACGATCAGTGATGCCGCCACAGATCACCTCTCGTCTCGGTTTTCAAGGCTAAATTACTATACAGTCGCGATATCTCGGCGAGACAAGACGAGAGACAAGCAGACTCTAAATTAACTCGTTTTTTATATATATATTTTCAATTCAAAGAAATTTTTAATGAGACACACATTGAGAAACGATTGGAGAAGACGAGAGCAGAGAAGAGGCTCTCTCGTTTTTTGATCTCTCGTCTCGTTTCGGATAACATTTTCCCAAAAATTAACGCTTGGGCAATAATGTTGACGTTGACTTCAAGTAGAGATCTTTTCAGGTCATGGACGACCAGATTTTTTGAATCTTTTCAAAAGACGAGAATTTCGAGAGGCACACACAACGGCCGAGACGAGAGAAGAGGCTCACTCGTCTTATCTTGATTTTGCGAGAGAAAGGTATGAAATCGTCTCGATTTCTCTCATCGAGACAAGACGAGAGGCAGGATTCCTTGTCTCGTCTCATATTCACATCATACTCTAAATAATCTCGCTATTTAATCTTTCTTTTCTTCAGTTTAATAAAAAGTTTTATGGATTTTTTTTTTGGGAGACGAGAATTTCGAATAGGACATTCAAGAGCCGAGAGAGGAACTCTCGTCTCGTTTGATGTTGCCATATGTTACAAATAAAGTTGACTTACAAAATAACTATGTCACATTTTTTATCTCTCGTCTCGTCTCGACAAGACGAGATGCGACAGATTCTCGTACCGGCGGAATCACACTCAGTGAGTTTTTTTTTTCAATTAAATTAGCAACAAATTGACACAGAAATTAGTGGAAAGACTCTCCAATAAATATTCATATCAGTAAGCTTATGTTACAATGATAATATTATGTTTCCGTTTCCGGTTTATTTATGAATAATTTATTAACGTCAGACATTTTGAAAAAGACAAATATTGAAACTACAAATGAATTTAACTAGTAATTTGTATTGAATGTGAAATTATCATTAATGTGTTTAGTTGTGGTGGTGGCGACAACACCATGTTGTTTAGTCGATATTCAAATGAAACACTCATTGATTATCAACAAACTAGACTTTAATTAGAGCTTGAAGAACAGTAATCAAGTAGGCTTAGAGATAGAATCTTGTCTGTTTATTACTATATTGTGAATGCAGCTTTAGTGTTATAATTACACAAATCGTTACAACTATTATGTAAATTATTCCACTTTATTTTTGCCATACACTTGCGGTGATCCTTGACGAAAATAATAACATAACAATACAATTTGTAACTTTCACATCTGTTAATGTGCTGTTATTTCCATACAATTTTTTTTTGTAAAGTAACTAGTTGAAGATTAAGATCTGTTCCTAATTTTATTAAATCATCATTGACTTGGATTTGTAAAGGCAGATGCGTATTAGATTAAACGTTAGAAGGCGCGGGCGTTTGTCGTTTGACCTTGAAAAATCTCTAATTACAATACTTGACAGTATGTTTTACTCCTTGCAACTAAAGCGTTTTCGCAGTGTATCTCTATTGCATTGCGGTCTCGATAATCGTAAGCACTACGTCTACGTGTAGACGCAGCTTTATACAATTAAAATGTCACCCGTTGGAATTTTAATTAGCAAAATAACACAAATAATATTTCTTCCATTATTAATGTTCATTTTGAATGATTTATAATCAATAGAAATCGCTTGTTATTATTATTATTATTATAGTAATAACTACTTTGTATTTTTCATATTCTTACCGGTAATCTAACAGAATTTGTCCTTTGTTGTTGATGAATGATCTATTTCCATCGAATTAAGAATTATGAAAGATTTTATTAATTATTTCCTGTTTTTCTTGTAGTTCTCCGTCGAAAAAGAGCCTGCTTTGCTTTTATAATAGATCGATATTTTCTGGCCGACTTGACAGTTTTTACTTGCTCGCTATTGGCCAATGTGTCTGGTCTCGATATATTCCCGTCCCCCACGTATAAATAGTTTACATTACTGATACACCAAATAGTTTCGATATATAAATGAAGAGAGAGAAAGTTTAGCTGACATTATCGCTTTACCATTTAGGAGAGCTTCGCATTCTTTAAATGTCATGAATATTGCATACAATAACATTAAATTCAATTGTTAATTGCTCAATCGAGCAAATAAATTATTTTATAATAGCTATTATTGTTCTAATACATATTAATTCGAGTAGAGATCATTCCAAGACTAAAGTACTAACTATTTCGCCAAGCAAGCGGCTCCAATAACAAAGTCACTTTGCACCACTATTTTATGTTCACAATGCACAGTTTGAGGAGCACTGTTCTACTCACATTCACAGCTTGACAGAAGGGTATAAAACGTCTACTGTAGGTCACAGTCAAGGTCAAGGTGTTAACACTGACGATTGAGTATTCTACGAATGAATTGGTGTATGTTTGTTTTCTTGTAGATAATTACAACAAGTCACGTTAGGTCGTTTGATGACCTTCCACAATTATGGCAGATCACCTTGAAATTTTGGACATTCCATTAATCACGTCTGGGGGCTTGTACGTTACGCCACTGGTGTTAACTAGATTTTAAGACTGCATTTTAATTGTGTTATTTGAATGTGCTGCACCTTAAAGTTAGTCAATTGTTATGGAAATTTATGCATTGGCTAGTAATTATGGCACTAAGGGTTATTGTGAAAAATTTTTTATACAGGCTGTCACGTTAATCGGTTGTCACATTATCTCATTCGATTTTGTAGTTGTGTAGGGACCGATGCTATACCGGACACGTTTAGTATAAATTACTCGAAATGCTCAGTTGTTTCGAAATACACGGATAATCGAATTTCTACTGTGCACATGTAAAAATCTCCAAAGGTAGAGAAAAATCTATTTTAATAACTGTTTGTATATGATTAATTCAACCACAAATTGTGTTATTACAATCAATTGCTCTGTTCTATATTCGTATTTCCTATCATTGTTGATTGTTTCCATATGCGGAGGCGGTATTTCCTAGGTTTTCTCTCCGATAAAAATAATTTACATTTTATAATAGTAATTTTTGTCGCAGTCATTATTGCCTTCTTATTATGTTGAATTTCGTGTTGCATCAAAACCGTGTTAAGTGAAACAATTATTTGCTATATCGAGATATCGAAATCGTGTTGAGAGAAACTTAAAATAGTATATTAAATTAGTGTCAGAAGTCGACAATTATTGCACGAGTGCAATATGCGACTTCTGACACGAGTTTTTTATACTATTTTGTGCCCTTTTTTACAAAAAGTTTTGTAGTTTAGGGAAATTGGTGGGAGTCGGTATTACTGATATAACAATTGAACATTGTTTGATTATTTTGATTGATGTATTAGTGGTTGTATATGTTACCAAAAATTACTATGTATTTTGTTGATTTTATTTATGATTTTTGACAGTTGTCAAAAACGTTACCAACTTTAAGGGAAAAAAAATTACTACATTTTCCATTTTTACACAGTGTATCGAGATGAGCTCATTTCGATACAGTAGCAAGTTTAAAAATAGCGCTATTATTGACGCAAAATAGAAAATAGTGTATTATTTGAATTGCCATCTACGCACATGACGTAAGAAGAAGAAGAAGATATGTGTCTTTGTTTAATGTATCTAGATACGTGACGTAGGAAGACGACATTTCATCTGTCAATAAGCTCCTGTCACAATTGTTTTTTCCGACCGCTCTGTCCATTTTCTTAGGGAGATGACAACAGGTGGTTCGCGTTCGTAGCATCCCGCGATGAGAGGCCACTTTGGAAAAGTCCTTCGCTCTCGCACCGTTTCATTGTTGATCAATTAATTTACTTCGCTACGACTTCCCCATAATTTCTGTTACTTGCTATTACATCCCCTGAACAGAAGGCTTAAAAGATAAAGAATTGAAAAGGTGTTGGCTTGTTCTGCCAACGAGACGAGTATATTTCGTATCGTAGAGACGAGACAAGATAGCCTCTTCTCTCGTCTTGGAGGGGAAAAAAACGACGAGAGGAACTAATTCTTTTCTTTAAACGATATAGGTAGTTGATATTTTAGTACGAGAATCTTTCGTAACGTCAAGGCGAGAGGCTAAAAATGTATCTAAAATCGATGCGAGATAAGATAACCTCTTCTCTCGTCTTGGAGGGAAAAAAACGACGAAAGGAATGAAATGTTTTTACAAAATAAACAGCAAATCACTTAACAAGCAACATAGTTGTTTTGTAAGTCAACAAAGTTCATCTTTTGAATGTAAAATGTTATAGCGATTTGGGAAATAATACGGGAAGGGAGACGAGAGAGGCTTGTCTCTCTTTCCTTTCTACGAGAGAAACCGAGAGAGTAGAAGAATTTCCTTTCGAAAAGCGGCATGAGACGAGAGAACCTCTTCTCTCATCTTGGAGAAACAACACGACGAGAGCAACGAACTGTTTTTTACAAAATAACCAGCAAATCGCTTAACAAGTGACATAGTTATTTTGTAAAGCAACAGAGCTGATATTTTAGTTGTAAAATACTACAGCTATTTGGGAAATAATACGGGAAGAGAAACGAGACGAGAGAGGCTTGTGTCTCGTTTCCTTCCGACGAGAGAAACCTAGACGATAGAGGATTTTTCTCGACAATCGATACGAGACGAGAGAACCTCTTCTCTCATCTTGGAGAAAAAACACGACGAGAGCATTCAAACTGTTTTTTTTTACAAAATAACTAGTAAATCTCTTAACAAGTGACAGTTATTTTGTAAGTCAACAGAGTTGATATTTTAGTCGTGAAATGCTACAGCTATTTGGGAAATAATATGAGAGAAGCGACAAGACTCGTCTCGTCTGGTCTCGACGAGTGAAACCGAGACGAGACGAAATCACTGGTCGTCCATGACCTGAAACGATCACTAGTTGCCGTCAACGTGTCAACAACACAAACGAGACGAGAAACCTTTTTCTCTTGACGAGAGATCTGTAGCGATGTAATGACGTATTACATACATTCAGACCTTTTTTTTTTACTTTGTTATTATCTATGAAAATTTCACAAATAACATCATAAAATCTCTGTAATTTAACATAAAGTTAATATTATATTGTTCGTTTCTTCTTAGCGAGTTGAGGATGTGTCATTTCCGCTGTTGAATACACACATGTTCTCACATCACTCTTTGAATACCCTGTCTGTTTTGTCTGTCATGTAACAACACATCCCAACTTTATCACTATTTCAGTCTTTCTTGTTTTATGTTATCAATAACATTGTTGTTGTTTTGTCAATTAACAACAACTACAAAAATGTTGATGCAACCGATAATATCATAGAATTAAAAAACAACAACAAAAAAAGAGAAGCGGAACAGAAATAGACAGAGGGCTTCATCTACATGCTTATTATAGATTCAGTTTCGAAATCTATTCCGTAACTAATTCCTACCAAAATTGTAGTCTACGGTTTAGAGACGATGATGGTATTTTTCTTTTGCGTAACGTCAAACACACCAATACATAGACAAATAAATTCCCAATTATTACCGGTTGAATGTTATTAATATTTTTTTTTTATTGTGTTGTTGTTGTTATTGTTACAGGAACGATTATTGTAGTGTGGACGAGAAGAGTACGGCGACGACGCTTGAAGGAAATCCAGAGGCTAAACGAACAAGGTACGTGACGTGACGTTCTACAATCAAATTATACTAAAAAAACAAAATTGAGAAAAAAAACTATAGATTTCGTTGGATATTCACGATTACATATAATTGGTGCAGGCACTGAAGCATATACACAGTTTGCATTTTATCTAAGAACTGTTACTATCAGGAGATGATTTTGAAAACATCTGTAATTGTGGTATTGCTTAGGTCAAGTGCCGCTACTGTATATATGGGGAAAGAAAAATTTAGATAAAAAGTTCTGCTGTCATTTCTAGCTTGATTTTGGTTAAGGCCCGATTCTACAAACGATATTTAGGCAGAATTATTCTGCAGCGCAACAAAAGCGAACGAATTGTAGGATCGGCTCTAAATACCTTTTGCAATCGAACAAAATCGCTAATTTTAGATACAAGAGCGGAATTTTTGAAAATAAGCAGATTTCACCCTTGTCAACGCCATCGATTTCCATTTGTTTTTAAATCATATTCAGTTTAAATTAAGTCCAGCTTAAGCGGAAATGGAATTTTTCTTTTAGTCGGTCGAGTTATTTTAAATTAGTAAAACTACATATTCAGTAAACTTTCAGGATAAATTTCAGAACACAAACAAAGCTTTTCTGATTGACACATTTGGAATAGAAAGTTTTTTAATCAAAAAAATGGTTTGTTTATTAAAACTTTACTGAATTATCAATGTCAAAATGTATTACATTTCTGTTGAATTGTGTTTCTGCCATGGAATAATCATTAATTTTAATTTACAAACCAATATTTGTTGTCGTTATTATTGTAACGTAAAATACCGGAAATTAGATTTTTCTCGATTTTTATTCAAATATATTCAACAATAGAAATGGGGGAATAATAGAGGTGGGGTGATTTATAAAGAATTTACAAAGGGTGAAATAACCGTTCTTTCAAACAGTATCACCAGGGGTGGATTTACCGTGCAATTAATCAAACCTTTTAAAGAAGACGGCAAGTAATCTGCGATCCTATCAATAGCGTTTTTTGTTTACGTTAAGCCCCGACTGAGCTTAAAGTTCTCAAGGTCAACTCTCCCTCTCTCTTTCTCTCATCTGTATATTTAAGCATATTATTATTAACCAGAAATAAACGGAGCCGCTGGTAGCTCAGTGGTTAGAGCGCCTTACAGCCACCCCAATTGTCTATGAAAACAATGTCATAAATGTAATTTCCGTTACGTGACGATTTCTACAACTTAGGCCACGTGCTGAAAGCCACGTTAAGGAACTTTGTTCCAAAAAGACTTGAAATTGTGGCAGAGCAAAAAGTCTCTTTTACAAGTGATAAAAGGCTCATGTTGAGTTGAGGCTTTGCAAATGAAGATAAATTGGACTTAAATTAAGTAATTCAGGCTAAATCGAGGTCCTTGATTATTACTGAAGAACATATTGGTTCAGTTGTTGTAGACGCAATATAAATTGCACAGTTTTTGCCACCGAAACTGTCCCTGCAATTTTTGTAGTCCTACCACATCATTGGGTATTTTTTTAGGTTGTGAAGACCCGATTTTTTCAGTTTATCATTGACAAAACCGCAATGTCCTTGAGTTTTCCCCAACTCAACTTGATAACAATCGAAAATTTGCGTTATTGGTAAGTTGACACACATTTACAAATAATTATTGTCGAAACACGTCTCTGTAAACTGCAATGCGTTTTTGTTTCGATAGCTTTACCGCTTTTCGTTATTAAAATAAAATATCAATAGAAACGTCAACAAGAGTTGTTAATTTCGTAGAAAATTTCGCTTTTTTTTGTTCTCGTGTCTGCTCCTTTTTTTGCGTGTTTATTGGAAGATTCATTTTTTGTTTGTGCGTATATGTGAACGTTGATTTCAAGTTCATTGACCAAAAAAGACGCGTATTTACAACATAAAAATTCCCATCTTTCCATAATTTAATGACAACATTATACGAACAAGCTATCTTTTTAATCATGGGCTTTAATTAAAATAAAATTCATTAAAATACAACTAATATACAGAGCGTCCCAATCAATCAGGAATAAACCGGTATTTTCCCCATGAGACTTCCGTAATTAACATTTTTGTATTCGATTACAATTTAAATAACGATAATTAATTGATAAGTTTTATATTGGTCGTAAATATTTTAGAATTTTATGTGGAAACATTAGAAATTAGCAATTAGTGGCATATCAACTGTGTATATCAATAGTTCCTAAACATGAAGAAGTGCGTGTCCGTTTCTACGACGAACAAATCATACGATTCACTATTTTTTAATACAGTAGAACCTCTCTAAATGAACATTTAGGAGATTGGGAAAAGTCCGAAATAGTAGGCGTTCGAATTAGGGAGGTTTCACTGTACTTGTAAAAGCTTTGCGATCTAGAGGAATCCTTAGCTTTAAAGGATATAAGTTAACAATAAGAGTAGTTGACTAGTCAACTCGAACTTGGCTTTTGTTTTTCCTGCGCACCGTGTCAAAACTCACTGTTTCGACACTCCTTCCTTAGAAAGAGTTTTTCGCACACAACAAGCATAGTGTCAAGAATTCAGAAATAATTTGGCAAAACGCTCAATTTTGACTCTAATCTTCAGATATTCAAATATGGATCTAATCGCAGAAGATACTGATTTTTTTCGACTACCGCGCATGCAGCGTTGCGCAGCAATAAACACAAGCGAAACCTACTTTCTGGTTAAATGTCGTGCTATTAAACGGAATGTCGCTCCCAGTCGCACCTGATGCTTAATGGCTGGAACAAAACGAGTTAGCAAACATCATTTCCTCTATAGTATTATTATATTAACCGTCTAGATAACGTATCTACATTAATTCGACTTAAATAGTAATATATTTTATGATATTTAAGCAATATTTATTATAATTACAACCATCATATAATCAATAAATATTTACCATCTATTGTACAGGCGATTTGTAGCATATAATTATATCGTATATACGTAATCTACCATTATTGTGGTTTTATTTGTGGGTTGATTGTAATTTCGGACGTTCTAGATACGTTTTTATTTTTATTACATATTTACGCAATTACCAGTTTATTACAAATGTTGTCATTATTCTACCGGCATTAAGGTGCATTCACAATCGCCATGTCATTGGCCGTGCGCTCCAAATATCCACATAATTCGGTTTCTACATGGCGTGCGCAAAAATTTCGGATCATGTAATTTGTATTGTACAAATATTGAGTGTTAATTCTGTTGATTACTTTGACATTTGCATTGTTGTAATTGATAGTTCCGTTAATAAATATTTTGATTTTTGTCAATTGTTTACATAAATGTGACCGTGAAGAATACTACGAAAAATATTTGTTTTATTTGTTGAAGAGTTTCACTAAAACAATTCCATTAGCGGCTTATAATTGTTGTGTCAATTCGATTTTGTACAAATATTAATTTAAGCGAGATTGCATAATTATATGTGTTGTAAAAATGAGGCTCTTTGTATGGGTCTTAGATTTTACGTGTAGCGCTTGTCTTTCGGCTTAATCTACACGGCCCCAGGGATGAGAGATCAGAAGTTCTACCGGATCAGGAGCGTCGACCTTCTGTGAAGTAGGATTTGGACAATTCGTCTAATTTCCTAGTGTCCTGATAGATCTCCGACAGTTAAAGTTGAAGTCGACCAAAGCTCTAGTATACAGTTTCAGCATCTTAAAGGGACTGAAATGAGATAGTCTGCAGTTATAGAAATATTTTTTCAATATATAATCTGTCTCGAGGATGGAACGCACCCCGCTGCGTCCCTGTTCCCAAACCACAGCAAAGCGCTACTGAACAGCGCATCATGTCATAATTCAAGCATTCACGATACTGCATTTGCGTCCAATGTTACGAATCTATCTCCTTCTAACATACATAAAGTCGATAAGACTGCATAATTCGTGTAATTTCCCATAAACAAAATATTCACCCATATTAATTGTCGGTTGGTTTTCTAATTACCATAATTAAAATGAAACGAAACGACAATTATTATAAACTGGATTCATCGATTTTCCTGCAATGGGAAATTTCCTCATTAATTTTTTCTCGATATAATGGAAAATCCTGTAGTGATCTAGATGGCGGCGGTGTCGCGATGCGTCGTCCTTTCAGCGTCGTCGCCTCATTTTTCAGTTAATGTCAAGTTCACACTATTCAGTTGCACACACCGTGTTCGAAATCGTGTTATAGCGGAGTGTCGCTGTTGGATTTGCATCAGTCGTCCGACGTTGGTTGTAGTGAAAGGTGTTTCTCGTCTCGATTTTGTGGTCAAGATAGATCGTTTGTCCGAACTATTTTTGGAATTTTTCATCAAACAATCCGAGGTATTTTTCAGGAATTTTCAATTAATTTATCCCAAGTAGTGCGGTAATAATTCGAATCGTAACCCACAATTTTATTGTTTTATCAATAAAGTGATGATTATTAAATTTTTATACAGTGTGTCGTCAAAATTTTCTATTAATTCATTTTTTATTTAACAAAAAAAAAGTAGAATAATAGAACGACTTGTAGATCAATCTTTTCGATGTTAACTGGTAACAGTGAACTTCATCTAAACCGTTTTTGGCCTCATCTTCCTAAACAAGTCGTCCAATCCTGCGGCAACAAACTGACCTATACTGTGTGTGTATTGCTAAATTAACAAAAAAAAAAAACCAACATAAATATTAATAACAATTAATTCAAATCGAAGAATTGATTTATTACGCGTACAGCTTGTCTAGCCAAATTAGGCCGATTTGATTGTTTGTTTTTATGAAAATAACTCGGCTCGTTTCTAGATTGTACACGTGGTTATTTTCGAGTGTTTGAGTGAAAATTCCACGTGGGCGAAATTGTATGTTGAATTCTATAATATTTGAAAATTTGGTATCTATTTAAAAAAAAACAACTATTACAGTTTGTAAACGTTGCGTTTTTCTACCTGTTCGTAAAAATGTTGTGTTTTATTTTGAATTCTTTGGTATTTTGTAATATCCGACCGGGCAAATTATGTTTTTTGTCGATTGATTTTACAAAATGGACAATTTACTAGAAAATGGCCCTGAAGGGTTGAAACCGGTTCACAGGTTTTTAAATAAATTTTATCTTATAGATAAGTTATAATTTCCCATTGTTGAAGATTTGACTCATATCTCTTGCTCTTAGATCAATTGCCGCAGCTGTATATTCGACAAACAATTGCAGAATCGAATGTTGCCAAGACCTTCGTAGCTAAAATTTGCAATGATTGAATCATTACAGTCAATCAAGCAAATATCGCCTATCAAATCGCCTACAAAATCTTACAGAGCGTCAGAAAGTCAAAAATTACTCGCACATCTTTCGAGACGCCTCGAACTACGTGAAACACGCTTTTTAAATATCGACGCGTTTTTCTCCAAAAAGGCTGATTCGATCAGTGTCTAACTCGCCGACAAATAATTGCTATTTTATGAACAATTGAAGGGTGAAGTTTATGTCGAAAATCGATTTTGTTTAAAAAGCTCTTAGATCAAATGCCACAGCTGTATATCATTAAACAATTGTCGTATTGAATATTGCAATCAATCAAGCAAATATCATCTCGTCCGATGGTAAGATCGATTGAAAGGTCTTTGCAAAATCTTACTGAGCCGTAAAAAATGTCTTTTTTGGCGGAAAATTAGAATTCAAATACTCTCGAAGTTACTTGCACATGTTGCGAGAGGCTTCCAACTACGTGAAACGTGCTTTTTTAATTTCGATGCGTTTCTCTTAAAACTGTCTGTTCTCGGAAACGGCTGAACCGATCAAAGTCAAATTCGCCGACAAATAATTACCATTTTATAGATAATTGAAGGCTAAAATTGGTGTCGAAAATCGATTTTGTTGGAAACGCCGCCGTTTTGTTGACAGTTTTGCTGAATCGTTCAATCTCAAGAGAATTATTTAAATTTTTTTCATTTCGAATGAGATATTTCACTCCCTGCAAAACACCCGTTTTTAGAAGAGCTCCAGGAAATGGACTGTAATAGCATTATTTTAAGAGATAAAAATTATCAAAATAATAAAATATACCTACATATAAAATCTAATTTACTTACAACGTTCTTAGAACTCTTCTATTCATTTTTTTTTTTAGATAGTCAGTTTTAAAGGCCGAGTTGATCCCGTTTCACTGCACATGACGGCACCTAATCTTCTTGCAAACAAACTCAAAAGAGATAATCCCTTGATTTCGTACAATAGAAATAGTAAATATCGTGAAAAATAATATGTTCCCTGAATTTCTCTGTAATTGACGCAATTATCAATAACAAGAACGATAAGAAAATTTATGTGAATTAAAACAATAGTTTGTTGGTCCTTTTTTTTTAAACAAAAATTAAAAATATATATATTTTTTGCCAGTTACAATTTCATCATTTATATTTCTACGCTACGAATTTGATCGACTTGGCGCATTAATTTCGTTCAAAAAATCGCGTTGACCAAAACGTAAACAGACAGAGTATACATGTTTCAATCGGCCAAGACGAGCGATAAATTGCCTCAAAGCAATTTGTGCATCGAAAACTGTACATGTAATAGAATTTTTGCTTGTTGCGAATTACAAGAAGAAACAGAAAGCCCACAAGATTGATGAATGTTGGTGAAGGCAAAACACCAGAAAAAAATCCGGCTTCCTGAATTGAAATACAATCAATCGATGTTGTTGTCGTTTTCTCGTGCTCTAGTTGATTACAAAAAATAAAGAAAATCGAGCAAGCTAACGAGAACAAAAGTGAAATTTTTGCCTAATAATAACTTTAATTAAGTACCTACATGGAATTTTTCAACAGTAGTTGCATTTATTTATTTTGCGTAAATGTCTATCATTTCGTAAATGGGAAATAATTGGAACTGTTCCGCAATTATATAAATTTTTATTAGAATCAGTTAATTTTTGTTTATATATTTATATATTTTTTTGTTTTTCAAAAGAATTAGGTAGGCTTGTGTTTTAATAAGGAGGCAAAGTTTTCCCAAACAAATATTTATTATCAATATTGGAAAAATTAACCGTTTTAACCTTGGCGTTCTTAGAACTTTGTAAAGATTTACATTGGATTTATCTCTGTAAAACGTATTAGTTTTACAGATTTTACTTTAAAGTAATTGTGTAATCAGTTCTACAATTATTTGTAGATCTATACACGTGACGCAATACGAAGACATCTCTGTCTTTGTTTGTACTGTAAACGTGGCTAAGTTAGACGGAGATATGTCGTGTCTTCTTGTTACGTCACGTGTGGGATTTGTAGAGAATTCCACAATAGAGTTATGTAGTTTATTGTTTAAAAATGAGACTACGTTTTTCAAACAAATATTTATTGGAAATATTGGAAAAGTTCACCGTTTTAGCCTTGAAGTAGTTAGAAATTTGCAAAAATTTACATTTGTCGTAAAATTCTATAAAGTGCAGTTTTAAGGGGGTTCTAGGTCCCCTTCAGACTCCTTAAAATGTTCTCAAAATGTTCTTCAAAAATCGAGATTTGAACAGAAATTTTGCTTTTGAAGTAGGCACTAGAAGGTCATGGATCTTCTAATTTTTCCGTTCTAAGTTAAAAAAGCTAAGATCTCCTGTTTTAAAGTTCTCCATAACGGCATTTCACTTTTACTCAAATTTGCTAAGTTAAGGGGAACGTTTAATGTCTTCTTATTGAGTCACTAGAGTAAAGATTTAGTTTTAAAACAATTCAAAAAGCAATTTGGAAATTTACCGTTTCCATGGGAATTCTGCAGCGGTTCGGTATGAGATGTCTATGTTTACACTAGAGGCACTGCCACTTACACTAACACTAGCACTAGACGCATTTAATTATTAATTGTGCGTGTAAAAAACAATCTTTCGAAACAACATTAACACTTAAGTCTGGAACACAAACTGACAGAAACGAACAAATCTAAAAAGTAAGTGTCCCTTATTCGACTCTAATCTAATCTTCACAATAACAAAAAAAAGGTAGAAAAATACTAAAAATGTCTTTTGTAAATGTAAATACGGCTGCCCAAATAAAGGGCACAATATAGCTGCAGGGATTAGGGGTAAGGAGGCAATTGGACACTTCAAAAAAAACTTCTAAGATTGGATTTTTCGTGCTTTCAAAATAAATTGTCCATATCCGAAAATTTGGACTGATCGTGAGAGGACTTTCCTAAGACTGAACCTCTTTTAGGATCGATCTCTGAATTTGAAACTTTTCCACCTTCAACCAGCAAATAACTCCTCTAGAAATGTTTAACAACACTTCCAAAGAGTTCTAAGGTAGTACCTCAATAAGATTATTCTATCGTTTTTTTAACAAGAGGCCCTCAAAACTATGCCATGACCTCGAGCCGGCCCTGGCAATCTCAGTAAAGATGATCCTCGTGACCTTACAGTCTTACATCCGCTCCCTAATCATTACCAATAGATAGCCTTCAACCGAATGGGAACAAAGCCGAAAAACAAACACGACTAGGAAATTAAAATTCTCCACACCGTGTCATTATAAAGTCGCCTTGTTCATCGTCAATTATCTGATATGTTAATGATGCTCTTCATTAACAAATCGTTTCAACAATTGTAGATTAGAATAGGAATGATGCTTATAGAAATTGTTGTAGATACACGTTTACGGTTGAAAGATTTTTGAGTGATTTTTGGTCAGTGAACTTGTTCTTCGTTACGGCCCCCCCAAAAAAAAGCAAGCAAAGAACTATCTAATTATTAGATTCACCTGTGTTGATCGAAACACGCTGAATCATTCGGGTGTCGTGTAAGAATCTGTTAAACTGTTGGCGTAATTTCCACATCGATTTTTGGAATTTTTCCAATACCGATTCGCCAGCCAGCACCTTGTACTTGTTTCTCGTTGTTTTCTTCTTGTAAAAATTCCAAATAAATTGAAGGCTATTGATTGTTTTGTAAATAGAACCGAAACGTTACCAGAATTTCTACTAATGTTGTCTTTCAATCGGAAATTAGATAATCAGTTAATTGGAGAGACATCATCATCATCATCATATAGTTGAAAGCTTTCATCAAATTACAAGGTTTTTTCCGTTATTATCCCTCTTGTTTAATAGGGGAGAAAAAAAAACGTAAAAGAACAAAAAACAATCAACTTACGGAATTAATTAAGTTGTCCTCATCGCTCGAATTCCGTTTTTTATGTTTGCCAATTCGATTCAAATGACATTGAATCTTTTATCGACTCTAATTATTTTATTGATTATTTATAGTAATAACAATTACGTTGATTTATTGTAAATGTACAAATCATAAATACGGAATGGATGTTAGCCGTTGCAACTATTGCAGTGAAGCGGCACAAACCATCTTTTAAGTAAAGTTATAAAAAGCGTGATGTCTGGCTTGAAATTTGATTCTGTAGCGGTCTCTGTAGCTCATCCGATAATGGGAAAAAGTCGTTAGAAACACGTGGGCAAGATGCAAAAATTTAATATAAATTTGACACTTGTTACAATTTATAACTACAGAATGGATATTAGTGATTGAAACTATTGCACTGAAGCGGCACATTGATTTACGGTTGAGTGACTTTATCAACGATTATAAAACATTGTCGCATAGCAACATTATCTGCTCCAAATTACTGTGACAAATCGTCCCTTTGGGCTGATTCAATCAACCCAAAGCATCTTTTAAGTAAAGTCATAAAAAGCGTGATGTCTGGCTTGAAATTTGATTGTGAAGCGGTCCTTGTAGCTCATCGAATGAAGGAAAAAGTCGTTATAAACACTTTTTCGTTAGGAAAAATAGGGGAACATGCTGTTTTCGGCCGCGTATACGTAATGATTACGTATACGTAGTGATTAGTTTTTATAATGATTTTAACTGAAAAAACAACGTAAACAAATGAATAATTTAAATATTTTTCTATCGCATTTTGTTATTCTTATCAAGAAATAAACAAATTTGCTAATCCATAGAATAACAACATTTTTCGCTAAACTCTTTACTTTTTGTAATCAAAAAAAAAATTAATTAATCTCTCAGTAAATTTATAAATATTAACAAATGACACTATTATGTATTCAATTATGATAAACAAATGAAATTCATTTATAATCCATTATAAACATGCGGGTTTAATTTGTTTTAAAATTAATTCTGTCTTTTTTTTTTGTGGTGGTGGAGCTTTTTTAATAAAAATTTAATTGAAATATAAGCAAACGCAAACAGAAACGGAATTTTCATGGAAAACATAAGAAAACAAATGTAAAACAATAGAATAACAGAGATAATAGAAATTTCTATGTAAACTTTACAAAAATTTAACCTTCGAAGCTCGATGTGATTTGTAGATAAAACGCATAAATTATACGTAATATTAATTTAGACACAACGTAATTTTACTCTCCTCAATTTAAGTACTAAATTTCTTCTAATATTATATGGTCAATTTGTCTCCTAATACAATGATATGTAGGGCATCAAGCTACCTCTAAAAGTAGCGGTTCTTAAACTGTAATCCGTGGACTTTTCCAGGAGGAGTGGTGTGTGGCTCAATCTTCTTCTTGGCCGATTTCTGGACTCTAAATCTCTTCGGCGCCTCTTGTTTTGATTCAGGATTGTGGTGGTAGTGATGAAACGTCGCACAAAATCCATTTTAGTCTTTCTAAAACGTTCCAAATATTGTTGAAAGAGTGTAATTGTTTCATTGTTGGCGAATACCAAAATAAAACCCAAAACCTCCCCTAAAATATTACTGACAGTTCCTGATAAGCACTTCTACTGAATCTCTCTTAATCAACGACCTTCCGCAGGTTTATCCTGCATTTTTGGTATGACTTCTTCAACGTAATGATCGCCTTAATTACTTAAAAACATCAGCAAATTTTCAAAAGTAAATTGGTCCTTGATTAGAATTAGCGTTGTATTATTTTTGAAGGTTAAATAATAGATTTTTGCCAGAATAATTAAATTATTGAATCGATTTAAGAAGAAGGTTAAACTTGTTTTAAGAAACCTTCAATTAAAAGGCATGAAAATGACTAATTACTATTAATCAAAAACAATTGTAAAAATACAATACTCAGTATTACATCATCATAATTTCTATTAATTTTACTAAATCCTATAATTAAAGGAAAAGGAATTTAAAGAAAAATATATACAACGATTTACGATTTTGATTAAACTCCTCAAAGGCGCCACACAATTTCTTATTCAAAAGCGATCCACATGTAAACGCACAACATTTACAAATTATTGATACGATCAACGATCACAGAGCGTTTCTGTGTAATGTTATGAATGCTAATCAGATTTAAGACTCGGTTGTTGTCAGTGGCGTAACTGCCACAAAACAAGAAAGTACGGTTTTTTGTAGACGGTGCACATTTTCGGATGAATAAGTGATTGACTTGTGAAAACATATTTTTGAAGTGAAACTTTTTTAGGCGCGATAGGGTAGTAAATTTGTTCGGAGCCTGACGAAAATGCAAATCCCTTCCCCTCAAACAGCAGCTAAGAGGGAAGACTGGGTGCCTTGCCATAGCGTCACTTCTACTCTGTCAGTTCTGCCAACTGTGTAAAATAAACACTAGAGTCTAAAGTTGGTATCATTGATCGATGTACAGCACCCTCTGGAATGAAACTAAAATTTCCTGGCCTACCGCGATTTATGATTTTTGGATTTATAAATTATATCGGATTTACACAGCCTCCTTCAAAATTTCGCGTTCCAAGAGGGAGAGAAATATTTTGTTATATTGTGCCGATCTGCGCCCCAAATTAAGTCATTGAATACTTTTATCTAACCTAAGTTAGCCGTGTTAAATTTTTAGTTGCGCTACTGTTTATTTTATGTAGAAAATTGCAGATAATTTCGCTATAATTTATAATTGAAAATTCACAAAAATTGATTATTCTATACATTGAAACGGTTTGGCTAAATGCCATATAGAGTTTTATCAATAATGTTAATTTTATACTGGGTATAACAAGTAGGAAATGCAGTAGAATTTCAGGTTACTGCAGCACCGTTACAACAAATGTGCATAAACATTATGCATACTAAAAATCGGTTGGTTTTCTTACAAATTATTCTTGAAATTTACATTAAACGAATAGAGCAAATTATCAACAAATTTTAGAAACAAACAACCGTTAATATATTTTTTAATATATGGCAAATTAATTAACAATAATCGATAATCTTTACACCTGAAGATCGTGTATAAGGACTCGCAAATTGCGCCTCTATTATTTTTATTTTCGTTTTCTTTCACCCCTTTTTTCAGCCGTACTTGGAAGTTCTTTGAAAAATTCACCACCACCACATTTTTGTTTCTTTAATATTTTAGTAATGAAACCTGTTCGCTATTAGAAAACAGTCGTTGCAGCTCACTTGGATCATTTTTAGATGCATGATTAATATTTATTTTTGCACCTTTTTCTATTCCGTATTTTATCGGCAAACAAATCTAAATCCTGTGTTCAATTTGGGTGGATGCGCCGGGAAACAATTTCATACAGAACGTTTCACCAAACGCTTTAATTCCGAATAACTCGCTTGCTAATTTATAGATCTTGAAAATCTGCTGCTGCACGTTTACGATTGAATAAATTGTTGTGGATAGCGTTTTTATCGCCGTAGCAACGAAGACGAAAAAAAGTAATAAAATTTGGTCCAAAATTCGCAAAAAGTATGATTTTATTACTTGTATAATGCAAAAATTTAGATAATTAACAAATTAACAAATTGCAAAATTGTAGCGCCGCTACCGCGCAAATTTATCGCATTAATGTACGGAAACCTTAACACTTACGTATATCAAAGCATTCAATGATTTACAGTAGGCTTCCTTCTATAGATATCGATTGGAAAATTGGGCGGAGGACAGTTCATTAAGCTACACATCTCGTTTTGCCACCCTGCAAAAGATAAAGCTGCTCAATAATAAAGTTACTTATAAAAAACTGCTGTTTCGTATTAAATTTCTGGTAGAGACGCGCATTAAATGGAGCCTTGCCGCGTTTTTCTGTTTTGATAAATTTACGATTTCAATAATTCTCCAAATTATCGATAATCATTTCTTAATCGTGATGATGTTTGCTAATAAAAGCAGTGATTAAGGTACGAATTTACACACAAAAGAATAGCCTTGGCAACAACCTTGTTTGTAATAAAACGCTGCTCATTGTTGATGGTACTTATTTGCTCATCTTCCAAAAGTAATAATTACATACAGTAACGTCATGTTTTTCTACTATTATTATTATTATTATTAATAGTTGGATAAATAAGAGATAAATAAAAAAGTTTTAAACAACGACAACAACTCTTTAATCGATAGATTCCGTGTAAAAACAACACGACAAATAATTCAACGAAATGAGAAAATTATCATCCATTCCACTATTAACTGAACCGTTATGAATATTCAATTCATTCATTGATTTATTAATTAATGATTGTCGTAAATTATATATCTGGTGAATCATCGAAATTCTCTTGTTATTTATCCGGATTAAGAAGCGCTTTTTTGCAAACAATTGACGTCATTAATACTCACCAGTTATAAATGGAAGGCAAAGAAAAAAACGTGCGTGTCTCAAATAGAACAAGTTTTACTTATTTTTAGTGAGAAATCATGTCCTATTAAAGAACTAGTAGTGTCATAAGAAGAATACTATTTCCGATTAGTGTTTGCGTAACGAAAAAAAAACAACCAAATAGAATTAATTGTGAGTTATCCAGGAAAATGTGTTCTTTCGATTTGAAAAATTTATGCTACAGATGGGAATTGGAGCATGACTTTTGTATTTTTTATTAAAATAATGTCGTAACATTTCACAATTTTAAACGTTTTTATCGATCCCCATCCGTCTCCCTTGATAGAAGACTACCAGGATAAGGCAAAATTTCTGTTTTCTAATCATATTTGTTTTATTTGAGTTCTACGTGAGTCGGTTAGAACAAGTAATAAATGTTGAAAGCCAATTGTAATGTCTCCAAGACGCTATTAAGCGGTCGAATCGAGTTAAAGCCAACAATCGTTCGTCCATGAGTACGGTGAATCGGTGATCGAGCCAGAAACGGCTGGCATCTGTGGTCGTTGTGACGCTTGCAACATTTCAAGAAAAATTTCGGCTTTTTTTCTCATATTTTCCTTAATGAAAATAAATGTTCGGTTCTATTAACGTTAATTGTAGACTGCCTTCACTTTATAACGAGCGTAATTAAAATAACATCAAGCGATAATTGGTAAAAATTGTTTACTTCCATTATCTCTTAATTGAATAACTGTCTCCAATTTCTCCTATAATTTCTCGTTTACTATTCGAGTACTCGCCTTCTAGTTCAATGTTTCCCAATTCTCTTAGAGGAAGCGTTTCAGTTCTTGGAACTCATTTAGAAGTGAAATGAAGTCCTCCCATTCCCGACTCAACATTTATCGATCTACAGTTTTGTACGACCAACGGAAGAAAACAGTTTGTACTCACCCCCCAATCGACCACATTGGAGGCCCCTAGATCGGGTCAAAAACCTCTGATTTAGTTACATCCGAAGTAATGGTAGTTTCGCAGTAATTTCGGTATTCATTATTGTTTCAGGAAATGCCAAAAATTCGCTCAAAGAGTAGCTAAATTTCGTTATTCGTTTACTCTACTCTTGAACCAGCCTGGGGCAAAGATTCAAAGCATATTCTTGCCTCTGTTGAACAGCTTACTATTTTCGCCTTTTTCGAGTTTTGATTTCGAAGCAGTGAGGCAGCCGCATCAAGTGTGCGTCACAAACCTAACGCAAAGGCGAGTCAAGCAATTCGATTTCGGGCTCAGGTAGAGATTCGGAGACCACACTTGCCGGTGTCAGTCTAAGCCTAATTTTTCGGCAAGCCTTACTTGTTGGAGCCAAGCTCAAGTTGCCTAGATCAGGTCGTTTCTTGTTACCATCACTTGCCCCCTAACCCCTCCCCAATGCTTTAAGTACCGATTTTCAACTTAAGAGCCGAAAATAACGTTAAGAAGAGAATTTGGTGTGCACAAATGTTATCCGAACTGTCTTAGTTTTCTATATTCAAATCAAACATCTGTTTTTTCCATAGATTTGTCCAATTCAATAATAAAATTCTAGATTTATTCAACAGATTTTTCAAGAGTTAATTGATGCAACTGTTGCGAGATGATGAAGTTATAATTGAAATACCGCACAATTACCTCTTCTCTTTCTCTTCATTTCTAGTTTTGTTTAGATACAAGAAAATAAGGTTACTTAGTTTAATAGTAATTACAATTAAATATACAATTTCTTTAATCCAGTAACCGGTTGATTTTCTGATAGTTGGCAATTATTATTTAAAGTTGATTGAACGTAGATTACCTTTCACGGATACAATTCGTTTCGAATGCACCTTTACGACTTGAGTAATAATTAGAATAAGATTGGCAATGCAGATGATTCGTTTCCTCGATTTTGCAAAGGATCCCGCACACCAACGCGAAGAATTCGCAGCGGCAACGAATCGATAGCGTTTTTTTCGCACAAATATCATGGCCACTGTCAATTGAAGCGTGTTATCCTTAAATCTGCGCATGTGCACTGTTGCTAGGCAACTAAGCGTTCATTGTTTGTTTTTACTAGATTACGACTTTCTATAGATGGCGCTGTACAACTTTCCCTCATCTTAACATAATTAACTAATTAGCGAAAGAAGAAATCATCTTTCACTTGTTGACTTTCAAATTTTAATCGATTTTTTTCTTGTTTCCATTTCAGATAGTGCATGCGAGACATGATGATGATTAGAATCGATACAGTTCGATACAGGGAATACGGATCATCCTCATGATTAACGGGCATGTTGATGAAGACACGTTATTATTCGCGTGTACGTCCACCAGGTCGGAAAAAGCTGATTTAATTTCGTTTCTTTTGTTTTAAATTATTTAACGAATAAAGAAGTGCAACAAGAAAATGTATACAAATCGTAAAGTGTTCATATTGAAGTGCATCCTGTTAGTGTCATTTCTGTTTGTGTGTCTTCATATGTTGAAAAGTAGTGGCAATTCAGAGATTTTGGGCCGTTTACAACAACAACAACAACAACAAGCTGGTAGAAATCTAGAATCATTAGATTTACAACAACAGCAACAACCACAACAACAAGAATTACAAGCCGAATTGAAAGATCAATTTTCTGCAATTGAACCAACAAAAGATCGAGTTTTGGTGTCAACACAACCACGACTAGCACCACCGACAACAACAACCACAACAACCACAACAACAACACTATCACCAAAATCAAAAGAATTACAAATTTTAGATAAAGTGAAATATGTGACGAAATGTTTAGATCGTCCAATGACAACAAAAACTCAACAACGCGGCGATTATTGGGTATTATATAATTATGTGCCGGCTGAAAAGACATTCAAGTGCCATGAAAGTATCACATATACAACGCACGCCGATTATTCGTTTTTGGATAATTTATTACCGTTATTGGAACGTTGGCGTGGACCGATTAGTGTTGCATTACATGCACCTGGTACTGATTTTAAAAATACATTAGATTCTATTGCTTATTTAAGGGATTGTACAGACAGTTTAGTGAAAGAATACGTTACGTTCCATATCTATTTCAGCACCAAGCACGTGCCCAAAGAGGTCAGTATATGCACATGAAAAGCACCCCTTAAAATCCTGTTACTCCTCTACTTAAGCTAGATCCGAAATTCAAAACTATGCTTGATCCTGTTTGTGGAGGTTTAGGCAGTACAAAAATACCCTTAGATTCGCAGTCACTTTATCGTAACAAAAGTGATTCTAGTCGTCAGCAATTAATGCCATGATCAAGGAGCATGATTTCTCTATTAAAAATTTCGTTAGTAGCTTTACCATTTTTAGCATTTCATTAAAAATATTGTATCCTAGATGAGTCAAAATGTCCTGATTTGAAGAATTTCTACTTTTGAGCGGATTTTAAACAATAATTTCAGTTTATCAGCACCTTTGCCACCCAAATTATCGCATTTATCCCCTTGAAATGATGTGTACATCTGCAATTCCACACACCCTCAATAGTGCCAACAGTTTTGGGACACATTGTAATTTTTTTTTCATTTGCGTCTTTTGTCCCGCGAAAAGAAACTGCGAGCACTTAACTTGTAAGAATCAGAGTTAACATTTTGGCCTCTATGCTTAGATCGAATGCCAACCCTGTAAATAAGCCAGATATTCTAGAATATTTTGCTCAAATCAAGAATATCAGAATAATAAATAATTGGATGCCAAACAGTGGCTTTTTTTTGGAAAAAACCGAAGCATTTGTAAGAGGACAAAATTCTAAAGCTTACGTACATTATCCACATTTAAGGACGATTTTGCAATTCTCAGAATTTATTTCAGTTTGGCTATTCTGTCATATCTCTCCATTTTTGTCGGTACAACGGAAGCAGCCCGTAGAGAAAAAGACAGAAAGATAGAATAAAATTGAGCCAAAAAAAAAGGTGCGAAGTAGCCATGAGAGACTTTTAGTTGCGAGAAAGGGGTTTTCCATCTCGTCTCAATTTTCGGGAGGAAATTCCTCTATCGTCTCGGTTTCTCTCGTCTTGTCTCGACGAGACCCTCTCGTTTCGTCTCTCGTCTTGTATTAATTCCCAAATAGCTGTAGCAATGTTACGACTTACAGTAAAACTCGCCATTTTAAGCCACTGTCATGCAATAAAGTCTGCTCAGAAACTCAAAAAATACTGCAACTTTGTTAATTATGTTTTGATCTATTCTAAACGATATTTTCTTTCAGTTGAATAAGAATTTTAATAAGCTTCAAGTATTTTTTAATCTATTCGCTCACACACACGAGAGAAGAGGCTTTCTCGTCTCAACTTGATTTTCGAGAGACGAGGCTCTCGCGTCTTGTATTTTTTTACGATAGATAAATTTTTGATCTTTCTCGTCAGAACAAGATCAGAGAGATTCTCGGCGATATCGCTATAAATCCAAATATACTTTGTAAATTTTTAAATATCAAAAATGCAGTTGCAGTGTTGCTTACAGTTCTTTGAATTGCTGGAATCGTGTAACTGCAGTTAGTTGCCATACCTTTTTAAATCTGTTCGAGAGATGCACCTTGAAAATCAAAACGAGAGACGTTCACTCGTCTCCCATCGCTTTTACTCGTTCCGACGAGATACGAGAGATTCTCGGCGGCATCACTAGATGTAGCGGTGTAGCGAGATTTATTCCCAGTTTTTAAAGCTGTACACGTTAGAGTTATTGCACACATCTCTCTGATACCTGGCAAAATTTTTGACAGCTTGTCATTATTCAATATTCAGATGTCATAATGAAAATTTGAAAGTTAGTCCATCGATTTAAACCCCAAAATTATGCGCCTTATTACCGATAAAGATTACGATCGATTACGTAGATATGTTGATGAAGATCGAGATTGGTATGAAGAATATAATTGTAATAATATAAAAATTTCAACAAAATCAACAAATTTAACAACATTTCGTATGATTAAAGTTCAAACAATATTTGAAAATATCAATTGTGATACATTATTTGATGTTTTAAACGATTTAGATTATCGTCAGTATTGGGATGAATTCTTGTTAAAATCGTACCGTTTAGGCTATTTAAATGTTAATAATGAGATATGTTATTATGCATTGAAATGTCCAACACCAATCAAAAATCGTGACTTTATTCTACAACATTCCTGGTTGAATCTTGATAATGAAAAGTTGATATTTAATCGATCAGTTGATTATATCGATTCGTATCATTTACGATTTATACAACAACAGCAAGATTGTGTCCGTGCTATATCATATTTAACTGGTTATATTTTACGACCATTCAATAATGGTTGTTATTTCAATTATGTAACACAAATCGATCCTAGAGGACAATTGCCCAGTTGGTTGATGAATAAAATTACGAAAAAGTATATAATGCGAATTATCAAACAATTAGAGAAGGCAGCTGAAAATTATAATTTATGGAAGTCGAAACAACGACGACAATCTAAAGAGAAACCGTGGCGTTCACCCGAATTGATTTTGAAATATCCCAAGATACCATTGTAAAAATTAATAATAATAATAATAATAATAATAATCGTCAAAAATTTAATCCTTTTTCGATATCATTCATTCAAACATAAACCGTGAGTCACGAATCTATAGTTATCAACTATCAAGTTAATCGACCAAGTAATAAACGTTTACCATTACACGGTTTATTATCAACAAACAACAGACTGGAATTTTTTCAGTTCGTTCAGTTGTTTTTGTTTTGTAGGTCATCAATCTATATCTTTAATGGAATTTACGAGAACAAGTTGATTCGGTTTTTATGTTCTTGGTATTGATTTCTAATCAAATTGATGAGCTACGTGGGCCGCTGTGGCGCTCAAATCCTACTAAAGCTTGAAGATTTTTTCGTTTACAATTACACGGCTCAAGTGTTGAAGCTTTATACACATTTTAAGTTCAATTTTGATCGTTGATTTCCGAAAAGTGACACCCATTTATTTTAAAAACAAATCTATGGTTTCTTCTGAGTGGTTGGTACTCGTTTTCTTAGTCTTGCCATACTTCAAAGCAGTTTTATTATGTTTATTTGCATTTCTTGTTCCACGAGAAAGAATTTTAAAAGAATAATCTGGGTTGACTTTTTCGCCTCTATGCCTAGATCGAATGCCAACCCTGTATATAATCCAGATATTCTAGAATATCGGAATAACAAATAATTAGCTACAAGGGCCGTTGTGACGCTCAAATCTTCAAGTAAGACCACCTTGTATTTTTTTGGCTTACAATAATAATAATAAACTAAATCAATATGAAAACAATTATGCAGTTCAAGCGTTGAAGCTTTATAAACGTTTTAATTTCAATTTTGATCGTTGATTTACGAAAAACGTCGTATCGCAAGTCGATTTTCGGTATCCATCGCTTTTATTCTGTTGAAATGGCAATTCCACACAGCCTCAATGCTCCTTTTACTTTATAAGCAAATCTATGGTGCGTTCTAATGTGTGGCAATTTTGGGGTTGGTACTCGTTTTCTTAGTTTTGTCATATTTCAAAGCGGTTTTATGATTTTCACTTCCGTCTCTTGTTCATAAGAAAGAATTTTACAAGAATAATCTAGGCCGCCTTTTTCGCATCTATGCCGAAATCGAATGCCAACCCTGTATATGATCCATGTATTCTAAAATATCGTAATAATTAATAATTGTAATCAAGTAAGATCAGCTTGTATTTTTTTGTTTATTATAATAATAAACGAAATCAATATGAAAACAATTACGCAACTGTAAAGACTTGATTGTTGAAGCTTTACAAACGTCGGCATTGCTGACGTTAGCGTTTTTCCTCCAATTCCTGTTTTAGCTTTTTATCCAATTTTTATAATTAGAAAGGGTGGAAGTTCCTACTTTAAAAATCGTTTTCGAATTATTCAAAAACTGTAATTTTAAAATAAGCTTCCCTACATGTTAATTACTTGTTAGTTCTTATATAATTCCTCTCAAAGACCATTAGAGTTTAAGATATTTATATAAAAGAATATCGAATATAAAAGGATGAGAAGCAATGATTTACATAAGAGATAAAAGTGTATTAAAGATGATACCTTTCTAAAGATGTTCGTTGATATTACATGTCATTGTTGAAGATAAATCCATTTATTCTCAAGTTTCACTTTGAAATCCTATCGATTCGACTACTCTCCCATAGAAAAGTCTCTATATTTTCCGGACATTCCCAAAAAATGACGATAATCAAGGATGCTTTTCTTTGCGAAATCTATCCCCTCTATTGAGGTTGGAGTGTTAGGGTCCGTTCATATCGAAGATGCGCGGTTGACCTTGATTCGTCCAATCGCCAACAAGCCCGTTTCGCTATATCGATGCAATGATAAACCCATCTAGTAGCACAGTGAAGCATATGAACGTTTCTGTTTGCAGGTGCCCCGTCACAACCACGTCTTCACCGAACTATACAACTGTTCCCAATCACCAGCCTATTTGAATGTTAGTACCGAGCAAATGTACAAAACACAAAAGAAACTATTGTATCCAGTGAATGTTGGACGGAATGTGGCAAGAGAAACAGCCCAAACCCATTATATACTACCATCCGATATTGAATTGTATCCTAGTGCAAATATAATACCACAGTTCCTAGAAATGATAGCCGCCAATGAAGGTCCATTACTTAGTAAGAATCCAAAAGTATTCCCATTGCATTTGTTTGAAGTGAGTGCCAATCAACAAGTACCCGAGAATAAGACGAAATTAAAACAAATGCTATCGAATGGTACAGCTTTACCGTTCCATAAGAAATTATGTCCGGCATGTCATAGTGTGCCGAAATCACAGGAATGGCAACAGGCCAATGAAACGAGAAAGATGCACGTTTTCCATGTGGGCAAACGCAATGGCCGCCATTTGCATTGGGAACCGATCTTTATTGGTACACATGCTGATCCATTGTATGATGAACGTTTGAGTTGGGAAGGCAAAAGTGATAAAATGACTCAGGTTTGTTGTTATTTTATTTAAATTAATGCAGGGATTTATATAAAAATGCCAAAATTGCAGGGTTACGCATTGTGTGTCTTAGACTACGATTTTCTGATATTGAACAATGCCTTCTTGGTGCATCGGCCGGGCATTAAAGTCTACAAAAAGGATCCGAAACGTGCCATGTTGGCGGCGAAGACCAATCAATTGATCAAGAAAATCATTTTTCCAGAACTCAAAGTGATTTATGGTGTGAAGAAAGGCTGTGCTGTGTAGGAAGAAAAATGCCATATACTTCTTCTTGAACGTTACTGAGAAATACAAACAAACAAAAATGTTGTGATCTTTCTTTGTTTCTATCACAGAATTCCTATTTTCATCAATGATATAAAGGCTTTGCCAGTTTTTTTATTTTATTTGAATCTCCTGAAATCCCCCCGAATTTAGTTTTAATAAATAAGTTTTGTGACTGATTTTAGACAAGTCTGAGAATATTTATGTTTCAGTCATATTGTAATTTCATCAATTATTTTATTAAAGATAAGGACAATCTATGCTCACTTTAAACATAATTTTTACCATTCTGCTTTATCGATAAGTATTTGTATATGTAATGTACTTAAATTTTAAGTTATTAATTTATTTTACAAAATAGCGATACAGATAAAGATTACGATGATGAGGATGATGATAAAAGAAGATTGTAGAAGAACAAGAAGGAAAGATGCCTATTTTTTGCTATATTGTTAGCGGTTAATGTGCCTTACCAGTTTCAATGTGGTGATGACATAATATAATTTTGTACGATTACATTTGCATGTATACTGCTGTATACTATTTAAACAAAAATAAAATAAACAAAAGTACGAAAATTGCTCGATTTTTTATTGCCTGCGTTCCCCAAAGGTTCTACTGCCTCGCAAACTGTACTGCATCATGACGTCTTTTGAACTGATATTCTCCGTATCCGGTCAAAAAATTTAGACGCGAGAAAAATCTAGAAGGCATGCTCAAAACAATATATGGAAACTGCGAAAAGGTCTTCAGTTGTAGATCAAGCCAGGGCCAAGGCGAAGGAGTAAGCTGACTTTTTGATCGTGCTAAATTTTGGAAATTATTCAAGAGTCAATGAGCACAAAATTTGACAACCGCTGAATTCAGCAATCAAAATTTGAACTTTATCCGTTTTGAATCAAGTCAATGCATTTTGCATTTGGTTAGAAAAAAGCACCAGTAAGCTTTAAAATGGCCGAAAAGTACATTATAGATGAGTAATGTTCCGTATAGAGCATATTTCAGTTGCAGTAAATTATTCAAAAATCTGTTTTAAAGAAACCAAATGAACTTGAGCTGGTGCTGATGTATGAGGTGCCTTTGCAGTGACAGCAATGGAGCTAAAAGTCTTCGATGTAAATCGACGTCCTTACATTTTCTTTCTTAATGCTTGGTTTTTCGCCTTGCACCTGCCTTGGATAGCCGTTTGCGAAGCTCAAGAAGCACAATCAATCATTAATATTGATCGTAAGAAAGCAACTATTGCGCAGTTTCAGTACGCTGATGAACATAGCAACTGCACATTGGAAAATAATATTAATAATAAGATAATGAAGTTATCAGCAAGAGGCATATTGTTTCTAATTAATCGTAAGTGGAATCCTCGATAGCAGAGTCTTTCAGTAAAGTGGCTGCCAAATAAAGTTGGTTGACTTCTCAACGAGAAAACAAATAAGGAAGTTGAACTTTCTCCACGATACTCACATTTTAACTATTACCGTTCAGTTGTTTTCCACAAATCTTTGATGTTATAAGCATTTCATCAATATGATACGTATTTGCTCAGTAAATCAGTTTTTCAATGCTTTCGAATTTTGCGAAGGTGCAAGCAGTTAAAGGGATAAGCAACGATAAGGCGAGTAGTGTTGTATAATTCTAATCGACAAGTTGTAAAAAAAAGCAATTGTATACCAAATAATGGTGTGTTATCGGTAACTCCTATAAGAAGGGATCGTACAAAACAATTGAAAATACATTATTTGGCTGGTGAAAGAAAAACACTGCTTCAGAGCCTCAGATGAAGCTAGAATCGATTTTTCCCCGATCTACAGCCCAACTATACATTGAGCTGTTAGCAATGCTTAAAAAACAAAGCAAATATCAAAGACGAGTTCATTTTGAATACTTCAACACACGATCAATAAAGTTAGAGTATTTTAAAGATTACAAATTGATCAAAAATTGTACCTGACGAATTTTATTGTAAGTCAACTATTTGGAAAATACTACAAGACGAGAGCGGCCGGTCTCTCGTCTTATCTCGACGGGAGGAATCGAGTCGATATAACATTTTTTTTTTTAATTTTCTCCACCTTTCATAGCGTCTATTAATTTTAGATACGTCAATTTTGCAACGACACATAATTCAATTCATCGTCACAGAATTGATTACTCACTCGTAGGTTCGTCTTAAAGTAAAAGTGTTACCCAATCAGTGACCATACAAAAAAAACAGTGTTACGTAACAATTTCAAATCTTTATGTGTACAATAATTAAAACAGTGAAAATGGTGGAAGAAATCCTTGAAGATTTTCACTATTGAGTCGTCATGATTTAAAGATGCTTCTTCATTTGATTGTCAGTAGTTAACAGGACAATATATCTGCAACAGCGATGAGATCTTTGCAAATCATCACAATTACTACCGTTCTAGTCATACAAGGTCTGTATTCTAATTATTGTTATTTTGTTTAATTATTTCAATGGTTATGGGTTTTTTTTTCTTCTATGTCTATACGTACGTTTTTATCAAGCGATCATTAAATAATATTAACATTACTATAAAATAATCAAGCGAAAAGTTATGCGACAGATAAATCAAAAGAGATTCTATATTTGGTTTTATTTGTAATTAAAACAGAGTAATGATAAATAAACGGAAAATTTGTGATACGAATGGGAAATACAACTTCTAGAAACATGAAGAAGAGATAATGTCAAGGCAAACAAATCGTGTAGAATCTGTAATGTTTATAACGATCATCCGCTATACAAACATTAACATTTACTTTGACAATAAATTCCATGTAAAATTTCATATTTATAAGCGTTAATTGTGATTTCTAAGACTTGAAAATAATGCAGACATCGGAATCTAACCGCAATCGAAACGGATAAAGTTAACGATTTCTGTGCGGATGACCTTATTGATTTGCTAATTATTGATGCGACATAAAGTGAAAGTAATTTGGGGGAAAATATCAATTGGAAAAAGGTCAGATGGAGTTTTTTTTTTGGTTCTAAAAAAGACGTACCGCAGAAAAAATACCGATTGCAAAATGTTTCGCCTTCGATTTATGTAAATAGTTGATTCTTCTTTTTTTTGGTATTTTCTATTTAGAATTCAAAATGGGTATTATTTTAATTCATATTTTATATTCTAATCTTTATCGTTTCTGAAACAAGACTTATTTTAAATTAAATGTACAAAGTTGGCGGCGGTTAATGTTCGATAAAGTCAAAAGGTCTTGCGATTCGTTTAAGATTCCGTTTGTTTACTAGTTCGACGACAATCTCCGGCTAGATGCGATTTTTTCGGCTTAGGTTCGGTAAAGATCAAGCGATAATTGTAGTTATCCGGTATCCGGTCTTATTATGTTAATATCCGGCCGAGTTCTTTCGCACGGCATACGATAGAACAATTGTGTGGTCAGAGTAGGTCGAATAGGAGGAGTTTTTTATGTTTGCTATTTAGTTGAACGGCCACTGTTGTTAAGACAGCAATATCAATATGTGTTGTCTTTGTCGTACTCATAATGAGACTTTTCAGAATCAAATTTCAATCAATATTTATTAAAAAAAAACAAAGAATCACGAATTAAATCCGTACACAAATAAATTATCTAAAAATTCATAAATAACAATTATTAAATTGTAAAAATTACAAAAGAAAACGATTCTTTACCAACCTGACTAAACTATCTAATAAATGAACATTGAAATATAAAATCAGATGTCTAGTTATTTTATTTTCGAATTATCAGATAATAGTTGTAAGAAATTATATAATGTGTGCAAAATTTCCTTTCATTCCATCATACACGCCAGTTAAATGTTATGTCTATCTAGCAACGGACCATTGAATTGTTTGTAACTTTGAAAAGAATAAGAGACAGTACCGTCCATCCTTGTTCAACTCATTACAGGATGAGATGTACCCAGCTGGCTGTGGACAATTTTCAAAACTCATAATGAGTACAACAGAGACAACACATGTTTGTTGATATACCTTGCTTTGTCTGTTATATTAAATTCATCATGTATTTATAGCAACTATTAACCTTGATTTCACTGAGAAGTGTCTAGGGGTGAAAAAATAATCGATTTTTATATTACCTATTCGATTTTTTTATAACCGATTTTTAATAATCGATTCTCTAGATATTATCGATAGATTTTAATTAAATCGATTATATTAATTATGTCGTGCTAGATTAGAAGATCTGCCTGATCAGCAGCGTCTTCCTTGAAATTAAACTCCGACAACCCTTTGGAGCTGCAGGCTCCTCCAGCACATCACCGGCTTACCCCGCACGGGTGCCTGCTCCCCCTACTCCGCACTGAATTTGACAATAATTTGATTTTCAGTACTATCCCAACGCTATAGACCTGAAACGAATTTCCGCCAACAATCATCGTACAATGTGCAAAACAACCAACAACCACAACGCTCGAATGTAGCCTGTCCAGAACCGGATGGTCGTTTTCCAACACGAACCTGTGATGGTTATATCGAATGTAAAGATGGTATCGGTGAAGAGAAAATATGCCCGGATGGTTTACTCTTCAATCCCAAGACTGGTCCATTTGCTTTCCCCTGTCAATATCCGATTGATGTTGATTGTAGCGGACGGGAACAAACACGTAATATTTTTTTTCTATTTTGCGTCAATAATAGCGCTATTATTAACCTCGCTCATTTCGATACTAGTGCTGAAAAGTAAAATGTACGATTTTTTTCCCACTAGGTTGGTAACATTTTCATTGATTTTGACAACTGTCAAAAATCATAAAAACAAGATACTGAATATACCGTTTTTCGTACTGATTGCATTTTCAGCAATTTCCCTTATTTCAGGTGGAGTACATGAAAATTCTTCACTCATTGTTAAATAAGCAATATGGCGAAAAAAACAATTGACTAAGAGTGAAAAATAAAACAATTGAAGTTTCCTAGATGAATGTTCAATTGTCTTTTTTAGTAACACCAACTCCCACCAATTTCCCTAAATATCAAATATCGCAAAGGGTACAAAATAGGCAAAATAGAATTTTTTTTTCTATTTTGCGTTAATAATAGCGCTATTTTTAAATTTGCTAGTGGATCGAAGTGAGTTCATTTCGATACACTGTGTAAAAATGGAAAATGTAGTAATTTTTTTTCCCTAACATTGGTAACGTTTTCATTGATTTTGACAAATGTCAAAAATCGTAAACAAAATACATAGTAATTTTTGGTAACATATACAACCACTAATACATCAATCAAAAAAATCAAACAATGTTCAATTGTTATATCAGTAACACCAATTCCCAGCAATTTCCCCAAAATTTCAAATCTCGCACATTTTTTTGTAAAAATGGGCACAAAATAGTGTCGAGTTCTGACACTTGTTTTTTAATATACTATTTTATTAATTTTTGTGTACCTAATTCTTGTTTTTTTGCTTCTACTAAATTATGAAAAATTACAGAACCAGCTCAAGCAACAGATGAATGTCCTCATCAATTCGGCTATTATCGTTTAGGTGATGCTCAGAACTGTGGTCAATTTAAAAATTGCGTTGACGGTCGTGGATACGTGTTTGATTGCCCTGAAGGATTGGCATTTAATGAACAAACATACCGTTGTGATTGGCCCGATCAAGTTGAATCATGTGATGCTGAAAATTATTTAGGTTTTAAATGTCCACAAATCGAGACCCGTCAATATGGTTTGGGTGATGAAGAATATCGTTATTTCCGTTCACCAAACGATTGCCAACGTTATTATATTTGTATTAATGGAAAGCCACGTTTATATAATTGTGGTGATGGACGTGCATTCAATGATTTGATTAATGTTTGTGATGGTATTGAAAATGTTACTGGTTGTGCGATACCGGAAAGGAATTTGCCAAATCAACAATATAAAATTACAAATTATCGAGGATAATTGAATAATTAATTTTTTCAATTATTGTGGGTACATTTTGGCTATTAAAACTGAATTTCAGGCATTTGTTACAGATTTCTGCATATACACATATCTTTTTTATAATGTAAAATTTGTTAAATAAAATTTTATGATAAATCACAATCTCTATCTATCGTCTTTTGGATGAAACGTCGAGTGCTCCTTGATAATAAAGATATTGATCCTTTCAGTCAAAGCTTAAAGTTCAAGGTCCCGTTTGAAGTAGCTAAGTAATTTCCAATCAAGCTCGCCACATTGTATTTTGCTCCTTTTTGGAACTTCTTTCGTATCGACGCCTTGAAAATTTCTATGATTTTTAAGAGTCTCTGGAATTTTGGCAACTGTGGTAGTTTCTGTTGTTTTTTCTGCCGCAGCTGTAGCAGCTTTTTAGCTTCTTTCGATGATGTCTTCTTGGTTATTGTTGCTGCAGATCTCTTTGGTGATGCTACAGTTTTTGCTTTCACCATTCGTGTCATCTTCTTAGTAGTATCTATAGCTTCAGTAGCTTTTGTTGTTTTCTTATTCTCTTCTGTAGTTGTTGGTTTCTTCAAAATAGTTAAAGCTATTTTTGAGTCGGATCAATGTTCCAGGATTCAAGTCTTTCTTGATAAATGGTGTCATTTTCTCAACTTTTCAACTGGTTTGCAATGCTGAGCCTTCGCGTTCTTTCAAGCCACGAATTGCCCCATCCAACATCTTTGTTCTTGGTGGATAAGGTGGTTTTGCTCTTCTTGGCAAAAATCGTTTTTTCCAATTCTTTATCTTAATCTGGAAGCATTAGTGATTTCAAAACAAGAATCACTAGTGTCAAGCAAGGATCGGCAAATTTTTCCGTCCGAACAACCTATTCAATCAAACTTGGTCCAAATAAGAAACATTATAAATGACACTGTGACACTTCCGTGGGCGATACTAGTTTTAGTGAACTACCTTATATGCCCAACCAGTTTGTTTATCCCAAATTTTGTCATCGGACAAAGTCTAAATCACCATTTATAACAATTACGAGAGTCCATAACATGATAATATCCACCGAAAAGAGAAAAACAAAACAATTACTCCGAGTAACAGAAATGAGCATCTTTTGGGGAAATATAGGAAAAACTAGAAGAGGCAGAGTAAGACATGAACAAGTTAACGAAGAATAGAAAATAGAAGACATCAAAATCATAATAAAAGAAAACAGGAATAGAACAATCATATCGCACAAGTTGGAGGACACTTGAAGAGATGGAAGCACCACTTGATAACATCCAACGACTTCGCTAAAGCATGTTAAGAAAAACAAGTCTTGACGTGTAATAAATGAAGAGAATTGGTAGCAATAAAATAATTTAGTGACGTCTTTTTGCTACCCATAAAAGGATTCTTAAGCGTTCTTTCTCCTTCCCCTTTCTTAATATCTCTAGATTGCGTCTTTCAAGTTATTTAATATTTCAGTAAAACAATCTTCAAGCGACTCATTTTCATCCGTACGCGATCTAATTTAATTAAAAATCTTAAAGCCTATCGGCTAATCCGTTTTTTATACAGATTGTTTCAACACAAACGCCCACCTTTTATAATTTCTTCAATTAAATTATTCATATGTAACCCTCAAGAACTTAAACTAGGTCACGTGAGAAATCGACTAAAGACCATTGGTGATCTAGTTTAAGTTCTTAAAGGTTGCTAACGAATATTTTGATAATTGAAGACGTTATGAAAAGTGGGCGCTTGAGCTGAAACAGTCTGTAGATCATTGCTTAATTTTAATTCAATAATTTCAATGGGTTAATCGGACGATATTTAGCAATAGTAAAAAAAAAATTTAAATAGCTTCTATTTGTCGAAGAATTTCAATGAGTTTAACATGGAAATAATCGGAAATCACAACGATTGTCACCCAAAACAACAGCCCCATGTGTACGATTCGAATCACCCGCCAACATCATGGACAGATGTTGTACATCAAACTCCCGGGAGCTCCGTTTTCCAAAGGGGGCCACGCGCAAGTCTACGGATAACCGCCCTTCGTCCGGTTCTCGCACAGTCCTAGTTGGTTGTTGTCGAAGACAGCGCCCCACATTTGCCCAAAAAAAAATGCTGTATTAAATCCTATAAAACACTACAAAATACTACCGTTGCCAAGTCGATATATTTATTTTGTTGTTATTTTTTTTAAAATACGACCGAGGTGAACGTGTGCGTAAAGAAAAGGTTCCGATCTGCCCATAAAGTGTTACCACGATGGATGTTGGTGAATCTTGGAGGAGTTACGCAACGATCTGTCGTTTGTGTTTACAGAAAGATGGTTTCATGCTGGGTATTTTCAATCATATACAAGGCAAAGATAAGAGTATTTATAAGAAAATTGTTGATTGCACAGCACTACAAGTAAGTTGGTAAATTGCCATTATTTCAATTTTAACCTCAAAAAAATGTTGATAATTCTCAATGCGCGAACAAATTAAATAATAATTCTAAGGGATTTTTTTGTAATTTTTATCAAAAAAAATCGCCAAGTTTATAGAGAAAATCAACGAATTTTCCGATTTTCTTCAAAAAATTCAATAGACATTTGCAATGTTGCCACATTGAGCGATCACATTATTTTTTGTTTTTAATATAATTGTAATTAAATTGAAAATAGTTGTTATAATATTTACCAAGAATATAAATAAAGCGTACAAAATTACTATAAATATTCAAATAGAATTAACAAAATAAAAATTCAATAAAAATAAATTAAATTTCTATTGCACTTGGCAATGGTGTAATGTAATGGTTGACATAACAATAATCCACCAATGAGATCATCGGATTATTGCGGCAAATTTAAATTTCAAAAATATACCAGTAGACCCGTATCAAGTGTAACATTAGTAATTTTCAAGTGTAGTGAAGTCTGCGTCAAATCGCAATCATGGATTTTTCTCAATTTTCTTTGATAATTCTCCATAAATTATCAGTAAAAGAAACCCTTAAAACTAGGTAAATCGTGAAATTATTGTAATTTTCATTTAAAAAAAAAATGGATAAGTTTATAGAGAAAATCAGATTTTCAAAAATTCAGTGTGCATTTACAATGTTGCCACATTAAGCGTTCACCTAATTTTTCTTTCAATTTTAATTAAAATTAAACTAAAAATAATTGTGATATTTAAAACGATTATAAATAAAACGTACAAAATTACAATAAAATTCAAATAGAATTAACAAATTAAAAATTCAATAAAAATAAATTAAATTTATATTACACTTGGCAACGGTGTAATGTGATGATTGACATATCAGATAAGATACTAATGAGATCATTTGTTTACTGCGGGAAATTTAAATCTCAAAAGTATACCATTAAATTCACAGCAAGTGCAACAATTATATTTTTCGGATCAAAATAATCGATTTTTCTCAATTTTTGTGTAATTTTCAAGAAATTTTGACTAGAATAAAACGTTAGAACAAAGAAATGCTTGCTAGTTTTCATAGTTTATTATTATTATTATATTTTTTTAATACAACATTATTTTCCACCTATAAACTATAAAGTACATTTGGCAATGTTGCAATCTATAATTAATTGCGACGTTATTAGTTTAATTGCGGCGTTGCCATGTGGAATCTTTTCGTATATATACGGAAATTAAATACTAACTGTATAATAACAAAAGTGTGGGTTATTGCTAATCATTTATTTTCAGATAAGTCTCCGGGAGCCATGGCAGAAGGGTTGATAAATGTCCCCCTTTTTCACAATTAATTCCGTTCCTTTCTCTCTGACAATAACACAAACCTCCATATATATGAAATGCTTTTTTTTCCTACATTTCATGATTTTTACGTTCTCTTTTAGAGTTAATCTTATAAAATCTGCTAAAAAAGTTGGAAAAAATCTATTATTTAAAGTTCCTTCTTCAATTTCTTATAATTCGTCAGCTATCCCAATGTTGCCAGATTGCCCGATCGATAATTATTGGTATATTTAAAAGTTAAATTTATATTACACGTGGCAACAATGTAAAGTAATAGTTGACATAATAATCTACCAATGAGCTCCTTTTATAATTATGGGAAATTTAAATTTCAAAATTGTACCACAAGATTCACAACAATCGTAACATTAATTTATATTATAATAATACTTTGTAATTGAAAGACAATCAAATGAATAATTGCAATATTGACAAGAAATAAAAATAAATTCTGTAACCCTGGCGGGAAAAAAAACTATGAAAATTTATGAAAAACGTCGTAGATTTGGACATCATTTCATAAATTTTCATAGTTTTTCATATTTTTTCATGCTTCATAGACATAATTTTTCACAGAAATTCATAATTTTTCATAGAAATTCATAATGTTTCATAGAAATTTCCAATTTTTCATAGAAATTTCCAATTTTTCGTAGAAATTCATAATTTTTCATAGAAATTCACAATTTTTCATAGAAATTTCCAATTTTTCATAGAAATTTCCAATTTTTCGTAGAAATTCATAATTTTTCATAGAAATTTCCAATTTTCATAGAAATTTCCAATTTTTCATAGAAATTCATAATTTTTCACAAAAATTCATAATTTTTCATAGAAATTCATAATTTTTCATAGTTTTTCATAATTTTTCATAGTTTTTCATACTTTTTTTCCACCAGGGAACATAATCGATAAGTTTGGCAACAATGTAAACTAATATTTGACATAACAGTCTACCAATGGGAATCCTCAATTATTGTGGCAAATTTAAATTAGACACTTATATCAGTGGCGTAACATTAATTTTTAAATTTCTTATAATTTCAGATATCCCATAATGATGGTCTACCGAATGTTATATGTCATCGTTGTTTATATAAAATTGAATTTTGTTTGGAATTTCGTAAATTATGTTTTATGTCCGATGCAACATTACGACAATTTAATGCAGCTGCTGTAATTGCAATAAACAATAATAATACAAATGATAAAAATAATAATAATGGTGAACAACAACAACAACAACACAAGAATAATATCGTAACAAATCTACCATTATATGAACAATTAACTTGTACAAATAGTGGTAATAATATTAATGGTAATAGTAATGAAGATGATAGTGTTGTGATGGTAGTAGATCCAGCTGCTTTAGATTATGAATCTGAATATGAAACAGATAATGAACATCAACAGAGCGATAATGAGACAATTGATACACCAACAGATACCTATGGTGGTAAGAATGTATCAATGTGTAAATATTGTGATCGTGCATTCACTGATAAATCTGAATGTTTATTACATGAGAATACAACACATAATAATGATATACCATATAAATGTGCATTATGTAGTATGGAATTTACGGATCGTCTACAATATTCATCACATTTAAAAAATATCCATCAAAACGATAAACCATATAATTGTCCAGAATGTGAACGTACATTTGCTCGACGTTCTGATTTACGTAAACACACCGTTGTACATACGGGCATTAAACCGTACACATGTCAGATATGTTCGAAATCATTTTCACGTAATACAAATCTATCGAAACATATGCGTATACATTCCGGACAGAAACCGTTTGTGTGTCCGAAATGTCCGAAAACGTTCTTTTCAAAAGGTGATTTAACACGACACGCTATCATACATTCTGGTCATAAACCGTTCAATTGTAATTATTGTAATTTGAGTTTTGGACGTAAAGATAAATTGTTAAGGCATGAAAAACGGCATTATAGTACCGATAATAATAATAAAACTAATGATGATGATAATACAAATCAACAAACACAAATTATCAATGAGAGTCTATCATTAAATGATTATTATATACATCATGAAACTACAATTACGAAAATTGATAATAATATAGAACAACAACAGAAACAATTAGAACAACAACAACAGGATAAACCGGAGAACGATTGGCAAGATTCTGAAAATATGGTAATCGATTTGGATCCATTTCATCATAATAATTTCACAGAGAATCTAATCAAACCAGAAATCGAACATAATAATGAGAAAGTAATCGATAACAACGAACGGGATTTACCGCAAATACCGGCACATATAACCGGTGATACGTTTACAAATGTTGATGAAAATAAAGTAGAACAACAGCAACAACAACCACAACAACAACAGCGTTTATATACATGTAATATATGTTCGAAACCGTTTACAAATCCGGAAAATATGCGCTATCATCAAGCAACACATTCCGGTATACGTCCGTATATATGTAATGTGTGCAATAAGTCGTTTATAAGGAAACGTGAATTAGATCGACATTTTGCCACACATACCGGTATGCGGCCGTTTAAATGTACAAAATGTAGTAAGAGTTTTGGTAGAAAAGATAAATTGGTACGACATATGCGTATACATGATGTGAATAAAGAGCATACATGTAATATGTGTGGGGCAACATTTAATCGTAAAGACGGTCTAATACAACATGTTAAAATACATGAGAAAGGTGATGATGTGTAATTTTATTTACGATTTTTTGTTTATTTATATATATTATTTATAGTATTGTAATTTAATTTAATTCTAGTATTATTTTTCAATTAGCTACAATGTTGATTTTTGTTAATTAATTAATCAATTTTGCACCCGAATAAAGTATTTTTGCAACAATTTAGTTTATTTGTTGCAATAACCTTGTCTCATTAAGGAGTGTCCTGGTTTAAAAAAAAAATGTTTAAGTTGATAGTTCAATTAGTTAGAATATAATTGCAAAGTTACAGAGGTCAGTTGTAATTATTTGCAAAAATACTAAGCTAAAAGCAGAGCAGCGCACCGACTATGTAGAATTTTATATATAAATGATTTTCTTACATAAATTTGAAAGCGGGCACAAATCAAAAGCATGTCTTTTATTTATGTAATAAAAGTTATGAAGAGCGCGAGCTTCCCTATACCGTCTTTTAGGCCCTAACTACTATTTATTACTGCTTTTATTTCGAAATCTCTATATATAAATCCTTGTTTGGTGCCCTACATAAGTGTCCTTATAATCGAATATAATGAGATTAAAACAGATCAAAAGAAGAAAGCGATTATAAAACCCATTGAATCACGTTTCTCCATTTACTGATCTTTTTCCAATATGCCTATTTCATTTACCACAATTGTATATTGTATGAGAGAGAGAAAAAACAGATACTGTACACTTAGACGAATGGCCATATCGGTATATTT